>OX442367.1:2567775-2577775 GCA_949357725.1 Hyperoplus immaculatus | reverse complement strand
TAATTGTTCTTGTTGTTAAAATAAAAGGAAAAACCAATAAATATATTGATCACAAAAAAAAAAGAGACACTCACGGGCTTCTGCAGACGGACAGTCAGATCAACCACAGAGACGTTTGCGGTGGGGACACGGAAAGCCATACCGGTTATTTTGCTGTGGAAATAAGATATTAGGAAGAGGGGATTTTAGTTAGCATTGCATTTCCAATCCTGGATCACTCTGGATTTAGCTGTAATAGGGCACCACCAGACATTGAGTTTGGCCCAATGCTCATCATATTTGCATGTCAACTTGTGTGTCATTTTTCTAGTGTGTGGAGAAAACAAACTTAGTAAAACAAAAAAAAAATTGTTTCAATGTAAGCTATCAACTGGCCTTTGTGTACTTATATAGCACTTTTTAGACAATTTTCTCACACACACACACACAGACACACACACAGACACACACACACACACACACACACACACACACACACACACATACACATACACCGATGGCGGTATGGTGTGACAGTTGTCCCCTACCCGTTGAGTTCGGGCACCACCTTGCCCACAGCCTTGGCGGCGCCTGTGGAGGCTGGGATGATGTTCTGACTCGCTCCACGTCCGTCTCTCCACAGTTTACCAGACGGACCGTCCACCGTCTTCTGTGTGGCTGTGACCGCATGCACTGTGCTCTGAAGATAGACGCAGTCAGGATTCACATGTTGAAGTCTGACATTACATTTTGTGTATTAGCAAAAGCTGTGCTGGCTGTTTGCATGGTTTGACCGACCATGTGTTAAAGCTATAGTGGCCTAAAGTGTGTAACTTCTGTTGCCCCCATGAGGAATTCTGAGGAACAACACTGTTGGCACAACTAGGCCTACATGAGGTGATAGAGCATTGATTTTGTGGAGCTCATAGGCCTAATCAACTTTGGATGAAATGGTAAAGCACTATACCTTTAATCAACTCTTGGTTTTGGCGTGGGTTGTCGAGTAATACATGGCCGATAATGACTGCACTGATCGCCATATCGTTAAGCTAACACACTAACTATGCATAGGTAGGCCTACCTCATACAACCCACCTTCAAAAATACTGAACCCTTTAACAACTGTTAGACTGAAACAGGATGTCAATAAAGTTTGAGTAGTAGGAATGTTTCAGCATCTTCGTGTGATTTTAAAACCAATAAAATGTCTTTGTGTTATTCACCATGAGACCTTCAACGATGCCAAAGTTATCGTGGATGACCTTGGCCAGGGGCGCCAGGCAGTTGGTCGTGCAGGAGGCGTTGCTATGGAGACAAGAAGACGGGGAATGCATGTTTAACTATTCGATTATATACATTATATAACACCAAATGTTTTAAACTTGTTCCAACAATATCCAACATTATTTTTTTAGAAGATAATTTTTTGGCATTTTCAAGCTTTATTTGATAGTACAGAGTTGATAATGGGGAGACAGAGAGAGAGGGGGGATGACACACAGTAAAGGTCCACGGGTCAGATTCAAACCGACCCGTATGCACTCTATCCACTACGCCACCAGAGCGCCCCGTGTTCCAACATTATTAATGCCAAACCAAACAGTCTTACCTGACCACCTTCATGGACTTTTCATACTTGTCGTGGTTGACTCCCATCACAAACATTGGAGCGTCAGCACTGGGGGCAGAGATCACCACTCTCTTAGCTCCGCCCTTCAGATGGGCCTAGAGGGAAACACACACACACACACACACACACACACACACACACACACACACACACACACATGAAATACGCTCCTTTTTCTGGTAAATAATATTGAGTTAAAGGCATAGAAGGAAAAAGTAAATGTCTCTCTTTTACTCTAGCTTTTTATAAATATGTTTTTTTATAGATAAAGCCAGTGACAGCCCTGAAAACATAACAGTAGTTGAGACCAGTTAATGTTTTTATGTTCATTTATTTTCAGCTTTGCTCTAGTCAGTAAACGTACCGAGGCTTTGTCGATGGTGGTGAACACACCGGTAGACTCCACTACGTAGTCCACTCCAGCTTCACTCCACTTGATGTTAGCCGGGTCCTTCCTGTTCATAGGGACGTATAAATAAAGGTTATACAAACACACTCAGGTTACACCTTGGGTTGAAAGACTATGAAAAAAAGAATATGAAAAAAAATTAAAAATAAAATAAAATAAAATAAAATAAAATAAAATAAAATAAAATAAAATAAAATAAAATAAAATAAAATAAAATAAAATAAAATAAAATAAAATAAAATAAAATGTAAAGTGTACTAACTCGTGGAAGACGGTGACGTGCGTGTTTCCGATGACCAGCTTGTCTCCCTCGGCTTTCACCTCTCCGTGTTTCCACACGCCGTGGGTGGAGTCGTACTTGAACATGTAGACCTAAGGCAAATTGGGTGAGAATGGCATTAAAACAATACTTTTTTCTATTACATTTTTATTTTTTACAATTTTATAGACATCATCATGAAACTATGCCAGTCAATGTCTTACAGTACATTGAAAGACAAATTTCTTGTATTAAATTTTTTTTCACAAATGTTTGAAAAAATATGCCAATCTCTTTAAAAAACTAAAATCAAGATGTTGGATAAATCCAGGGTTAAAATCTTTGTCAAATTATTGTCAAAATCACTTTTTGTCAAAACCAGTGAAAATCAGGGGGCGCCCTTAGCTCAGTTGGTAGGGCGTCCCCCCCCCCCCCCCCCCATGGGCCTCAGCCAGCAGCGGACCCGGGTTCGATTCCAGCCCGCGGTCGTTCTCTACATGTCACTCCCCTCTCTGCCCCATTTCAACTCTGTCTCTACACTATCAATAAAGCATAAAAATGACAAAAAACAAAAACTAAAAAAAAACAGACAAAAAAACCCAGTGAATATCTCCTCATGATTGACCTGTTAGTTCTGTGTCAGACAGGCAGCAGATCGCAAGGAAATATTCACTGATTTCAACAAAGTGTTTTCCAAAATTGCTGACTCCACCTTTAACAACATATGAACTAATGCTTATTGTATAACCTTTAAAATAGTACCAAGATTGATTAAGGTTTAGTTTAATAGTTAATGTAAGGCCCTAAAGCCCTCCCTCTCACCATGTACTCCAGGTCGATGAAGGGGTCGTTGATGGCCACCACCTCCACCTTCCCTCCTGAAGCAGCAGCTCGGGTCACCAGACGACCGATACGCCCGAAGCTGAAACACAAGGAGACAGTCAGTACAGAGAGGCAGATTACAGCTACAACACAGCAGGGTTAGGGAGTAAAGACCCATTCATTTTCACCATGTATTCATTTAGTTTTTATCAAAGTAAGAACCAGACATGAAATATGGAGGCGCGGTCTCAGTTTGCAAGACGACATCTCTGATATATAATTGCTATATATTTGAAGTGATAGGAAGTACTAAAATCATTCTGGTTGAAATCCCTTGACTTTTCTTAAAGTGATAAAATTACTTTCTTTTATTTCTGTCCAGTTTCATCCACCTCACACCTCACTGTCTGTCTGTCACCAGCAGGTGGCACTGAAAACCAAACCACTGTATAGATGGGAGTCTCATCAGAGGACATACAGTACAAGGCCTCAGAGCCAACCTTATGACTGAAGGTAGCAATAGTTGGCACAGGCACAAGAAAGCTTGTTAACGCCTAATATGTCTACCGTCACAGTGAGGGGAACACATTTCTTAAAGTGGAAACGATTTCAAAAGGAAAAAGGAAAAGTGGTGACAACAGAAAGTCTTTGACAATGACTGAATAACTTTAGAGGATGTGTGCTCTCTTAAAGGTGGAGTCAGTGATTCTGGAGAAAGCTTGTTGTCAAAATCAGTGAATATCTCCTCATGATCTGCTACCTCTCCGTACAGTGTGTATGCACTGAAAAGAAAATCTAGTTTCAATACACATCCTAAGCTCTATAAACAGGCATGGTGCTACCTATGATGACGGGACCCTTTATTTATATACCCTTTGTTGACATACCAGTTTACAGAGCCTAGGCTGTATATTAACACCAGATTCTTTTTCAAGGCACACGCAGTACAGACAGGTAGCAGATCGTGAGGAGATAGTCACTGATTCTGACAACAAGCGTTCTCCAGAATCGCTAACTCTATCTATAAGTTGCAGACGAGATGCCACAGTGTGATATACAATCTGTTCTCCACGTGATTATCCCTGACTGACTGACTGACTTGGTCGTGTTATGTAACATGGCATGTCTCTACTCTCGCCCCTTGGGAATCACATTACAGACCTATGCTTCAGTAACATGGGACATTCTTAAACCTTAACCCTAAATATCTCCTCATGATCCACTACCTGTCTGTTCTGTGTTTGTGCTGAAAAATATCTGGTGTTGTTAATACACAGCCCAGGCTCTGTAAACTCCCACTAATCTCATTTGACTCAATTTTCGCCTTCCATCACTACTACACAGGCACTATATACACGGGGGTAATGTGCCGTTGGCCGTTCTAATCTGTTAGTTTTGGGACGCCACCAGCCCAGCCGAGCACAGCAGGCTCTAATGGACCAGAGCCCATCTCCTCTCCAAGTGTTACTGTTGGTAGGAGGCCAGGTGATGGAGGAACTCTATCTGCCCGCTGCCCGACAGCACACAGGTGATTTACACACGGAAATGTTTCACTGGCGAATCTCAGAGATGAAAAAAAAAACGCCGTACGAACGATCTCTGAACGCCAAAGGAAAAGGTTAGCGGGATATAAATAGACCAGGTAGGATCATAAAATGTGACATCTGAGGAGAGCACTGATATATAGGAAATGGAGTGTGTCTGTGTGTGTGTGTGTGTGTGTGTGTGTGTGTGTGTGTGGGGCGTGAATTACTGTCACATTTCTGTTTACACAGTGATACTGTGGGGACGTACCTTCCTTTTGGGCACAAAAATGGAAGTCCCCGTAGTGTTATAATTACATTTTAGGGTTAAGACTTGCTTTACAGTGAGGGTAGACTTAGGTTTAGGTTAGTGTTAGTGTTAGGGTAAGGGTTAAGCAAGTAGTAGTTATGGATATGGCAAGTCTCACGGAAATTAATGTAACTCTATGTAATTTTCTCGGAAGTGATGATAACACAACTGTGTGTGTGTGTGTGTGTGTGTGTGTGTGTGTGTGTGTGTGTGTGTGCGTGTGTGCGTGTGTGCGTGTGTGTGTGTGTGTAAGAAGAGTTGGACGTCAGTGGTGACGTCACAACACCAATGGACTATAAATCACTCGACGGCTCCTGTCCAGAGTCCTGTCACTTATCAGAAAGAGTCTCAAATAGAAGCGAATAAATAGAGTTTTTCTCAAAGTAACATTGTACATTTATATTTATGCATTTTAAATACCAAGTTACATTACATTTTTTAGAAAATGCTTTGATCTAAAGAGCATCATATCAGATGCTCTTGATTTGAATTAATCTCACCATTTATTACCCCTATTTACATTATAAATACAGAGGATGTGATTTAGTGAAGAGATTATATATGTTTTAAAATATATATACGTATATTTTAAATATTTGTTAATGCTTTTACAGTAATGTGCGTGTATTGTTTTAACTTGTTATATTTGGTGCATTATTCATTTCCTTCGCTATTATAGTTTTTATTGTTATTTTGTTATTGTCATGTAACGCACTTTGAGCTGCATGTTGTCTACACCATAAAGGCAGCAATACAAATAGACTATTATCAGTATTAGTACCAGCATAATGAAAACACATTTATAATCTATTTAGATGAAATGCATGAATGTCATGAGAAGAGGATAAACTTAACTACAGTATTTGGATGCAGTTGACTATAGTATAGGTTTATTTTCCTGCTGTTTAGATAAAAATAAACCATATATTTGTTTGTATGGACTCTTGCTAACAGATCTGATCACATCTTTTTTACATTTATTCATTGTGTTCTGTATCAGGTAAACAAGCTTGTTATCATAGCCCTCGCGTCCTGATGTTCAAATAAAGTCATGTGACAAACTTTAATAAGTAATTATAAGTCATAAGTAAAATGAGTAATTATGCATTGACAAGGGCCAGCAGAACTCAATACTATGGAACAACTATTACATGCACACATTGGCTATATATACACTGATGTCTCAGTTACTTCTTCGTAAGTCAACCAGATGTTAATCAGCATCAACACTTTTACAGTGACACCATAATCTACCATAAATTACATGGTGGTTATTTGGGAAAATTCTACATACATATACATTAAAGCATATAACAGTATATGATCTCTAATTAAAATGTCTTGAAGACCAAATTAAGCCATTGCACACCAAGACACAACATGACAGAAGCTGTACAAATCTGAACTTTTCTAAGTGAATTAAGAAATAAAAATTAAAAGCATCAACTCACCCATTGATTCCAATCTTCACCATTTTGGCTGATATGGTCTAGTCCTCACTGGATAGGCAAAATATATCACATTCTTAATAGCCTATTCTATCAATATAAACAACACCTCTCACCATGCAAAAGGTGCAGCAAGTAATCCAGAAGACAAATACCTAGATTTAATGATTCAAATCACATGGCAACTGCACACATAATTAATTTAAACAAGCCAAATGTAGTTTTGAATGAACTTTCCAGCTCCATGAACGTGTTAAAAGATGCACACAGACCAAGGCACTCTAATTATAGCATGACTTAAAAAGTTCCTCAAACAGTCCCCAAAAAGCCTATTGTCAATTTTGTGGAAAAAAAAACAAAAAAAAAACGAAACTAAAGCATTGAAATTCTTCCACTGCACTGTTTTAACAATTCAAACTCAAAGTGATTATAAATGTGGATTGTACCGTTCTTGAACGAACCCTTGGCTGTGGGGAGAAGTGAAAGCGGGGACGAGCCGAGCTGCTACTCTCATATATCGCCCTGTCGCGCGCAAACGGACACGCCCCCAAACAGTATGTGAAGGTCGCGTGCAGCTGCCTAAAGTACTATTTAACATAAACAACATTCATGAGTCTTACCATCTATTTATCTACTTATTTTAAATCAGGTGACACAAAATAACTAAACGTGTTAGAGCTTAGCGGCACTATAGCTTATTTTAATTGGACCATGAGATGTGATTTTTAATGGCCCTATTTCCATAAGATACTAATAATCCTCCGCCGAGAAAAGTAGTTCCTATGTTGCTTAAGTTGTTCAACTTCTGATCAACTAAAGCTAGGTAGGTGGTCATTTTCTATCATCAATACAAAAGAATACAGCGTAGTACAGCGTAAAATCTCCACTCATTAATAAAATAATAAATAAATAAAACAGACCCTTTTTTTCAAAGGTGGAGTCAGCGAATCTGGAGAAGACTTGTTGTCAAATCAATGTTGGTTAAAAATCAGTGAATATCTCCTCAAAATCCACTACCTGTCCGTTTTGTGCACTGAAAAAAACCCCAGTGTTTATACACAGCGTAGGCTCTGTAAACTAGTATGTAAACAAAGGGTCTGTAAACAAATGAGGCCCACCATATAGCTTGCGACATCCCAGTCTACAGAGCCTAGGCTGTGTATTACCACTTGATTTTTACCCCCAGCGCACACACAGGTAGCAGATTGTGAGGAGATATTCACTGATTTTGACTTAAAGTTATTTTGACAACAGGCATTCTCCAGAATCACTGACTCCACCTTTAACTTGCAGTGCATTGAGCACTCAGGGCCACTGTACATTTGGCGTCAGTTCCCACAAGACAAATAAAGACCAAAGCCAAATGTTGTAGTGTTGTGCTGACTGGAATCATAACTCAAATCCATTCTCATCTGTCAACACCCAGTTCTAACTTTATAGGTCCATATCTATTTATTCTTTTATTGATAGAGTTGGCAGGGCAGTTTATAAGGCAACATGACCGGGTGAAGTAAAAAGATTTCAAATATCTTGTCAAGCTTAAAAAGTAATACAACGTGTGGCTGTACTTAGTG
Source organism: Hyperoplus immaculatus (assembly GCA_949357725.1). NCBI lineage: Eukaryota > Metazoa > Chordata > Actinopteri > Uranoscopiformes > Ammodytidae > Hyperoplus > Hyperoplus immaculatus. Next base: position 2,569,821 of record OX442367.1, on the reverse strand, counting down.
TTTTATTGTCCATTGTGTAATGATTAAATGCAGAAATAGTCTACATTGATTTGACTTGGCCTTTTCAGTTACTAGCCTGTTTGTTGTTTTATGAGTGTAGCTACTACATGATGTGTTACGAAGGAAATATTAGATTTTGTTGCATGTTTCAAATGATTTGTGAATGTGGCTGACAAGCATTTCTCAAACAAAACATTTTTATGCTTTTTTTTAATAAATATTTTTTTTGGTAGAAAATGTCAATTCTGAAATTGAGAAAAACTTTATTTGTAATCTGACTTGAGTCACATAGGCAACATAACATGACTTCAAGTCCTCACAATGCTCCATCCAGTACAGCACAGTTCCCCAGTACATACAGTTCTTTAAGTCAGTGAGTGCGGGGGTGAGGTAAAGGGCAGCCTATAACTATGAGGCCCGCCCCTTCTCATGCACACAGCCTGAGCTCCCTTCATATAGTCTGTGTATGTCAACAGGGTATGTATGACATGTTGAGCTGGGCACCACCAGTCTGGCTAACTAGTTAACACTGTGAGGGTGGGGCTTGGGAATAACAATGCAAATATACATTTTACATTTAGACTTAAAAAGCAGACTAGTTCACTCTGGAGAAAGTTTGTTGACAAACCACCTTTTGTCAAAATCAGTGAATAGGCTATCTCCTCACAATCTGCTACCTGTCCGTATGTGTGTGCTGAAAAAAGAAAATCTGTGTGAATATACAGCCTAGGCCTAGGCTCTGTAAACTGGCATGTAAACAAAGGGAATGTAGACAAAGCACTTTGTTTAGTGTAAAGGTGGACAGTAGACATAAGGTTGTTGGTGATCAATACTGTACATGCAGAGACAGAGAAGAGAAATATTTCCAGTGCAACAGCTCTGTGGCGCCCTCTAGTGGAGACACGCTAAAGGTATAGAGGTGCAGCAAGTATATTACAGAAACTTCCTATCTTAAGTCCTAACTTAAGATAGGAGAGTCTAAGATAGGATGTTCTCCAACAATTTTTTTCTTTTTTTTTAAGAGTAATTTCAAGTCATTCAATAGCCTTTCAGTAAATACATTCACTGTGTCTCCATTGACTTGGTTTAAAAAAAGAAAACACAGCTAGTATGGGTCTAACTGAAAAGTTAGGCTGGCTGAAGGGTTATCCTAAAGTTAGGAGACATTTTTTAAGATTCTGGGCAGTTAGGATGCTTCTGTAATACACTTTTCCTATCTTGAATTACGATAGGAACATTGATTTAGGAACTGTTCATCTGTAATGGCTATTTTCCTAAATCAGGTCCTAACTCTAATTACCATGGTTACCAAACAGTTAAGATAGGAATTGTGAGTTAGGAAGTTTCTGTAATACGGCCCCTGGAGAATTAGGCTACCATCAACACAACTTGAGCATGAACGTTTATTACTGTATATAAAAGAAAGAAAGAAAATAATCAAACTTTTTCTTCAGTTTATATTCTGAATACTTTTTCAAGCACAGCTGAAACAGCCTCATGAAGGTAAGTAGTAAGTAAGTAAGTCAAATGTATTTATAAAAGCACACTTAAAACAGTTTGCACTGACCAAAGTGCTGTACATAGTGCATTCAGTAGCTGTACATAGTGCATTCAGTAGGCCAACATGAAGGCAAAATAACAACAACAACAATAAAAAAAATAAAGATAAAAATATAAAAGGCATATAACCCAGACTTCCACACACACACATAGACAGTAGTGCAGAGGCACACACACATAGACAGTAGTGCAGAGGTCAGATAGCTAATGGGGAGGGAAAGCCAGGTGTACTTGAGTTGTGTTCATTGGGTAGTTCATGGCTCAATGTTATTATGTGATATACATCTATACAAGTATGTCCCAATTGTGTACAGACTGCATGCAAAATACTATAGGCTACTTTTTATGAACGGCTGCAGTAGGTAGAATAGTAAAACATGCGATTTGGAACGCAGGGAACAGGTGCTGCTATTTGGGGAAAACTGAGTTGTATACAAATCTTACAAAGTTAAATATATTAACCAATATTAAAGGGAAAAGATGCTG
>OX442367.1:2552775-2565275 GCA_949357725.1 Hyperoplus immaculatus | reverse complement strand
CACTGTTTTTCTTTCATATGCAGCATGGACAGGTAGCAGATTGTGAGGAGATGTTCTCCCATCATGATAAAAAGTGATTTTGACACAAATTGTTCTGCAGAATCATTGAATGCACCTCTAAACAGCACTGAAAACAGCAAACTTGTGTGTTTGTGTTTGTGTGTGTGTTTTCGTCCCTGTGTGTGTGTGTGTGTGTGTGTGTGTGTGTTTGCGTCCGTGTGTGTGTGTGTGTCATGCTCCTCATTACTGTGCCCTGCTGTCACCTCAGCCGTCACAAGGAGCAGACACACGGCCAAGAATCCACCAAGCAGCTCGGGCTGAAAATAAACATGGAGGCTCTGTAATACAAGGGACAGATAGCACAATAAGCAGCTATATTTTTTGGTGATGCATGGTTAGGGTAAGGGGGCTAAGGAATGCACATGTCGATGAATGTCCTCACAAGTATAGCTGTACAAATGTGTGTGTGTGTGTGTGTGTGTGTGTGTGTGTGTGTGTGTGTGTGTGTGTGTGTGTGTGAAGTCTAATTGGAATCTAATGACCAGTAAGTAATCATTTTTCTGGTCCCTGTTGGCTCTCGTGAGGGCTGTGAATTTGTCAGACAATCTCAGACTGTCCTGGTACAACTCTGACGACAGAGGAACGATGACACATTTTGGCCCAGTGTGCTGGTGTCTCTCCCTCTCACTCTCTCATTATCTCTCTCTCTCTCTAACTCCCCCCTCTCTCTCTTTCTCTCTCTCCCCCTCCCTCACTCTCTCTCTCAAGCTCTCCCTCCCTCTTTCTCCCTCTGTCTCTCTCATTCACTCTCCCTCTCTCCCCCCCCCTCTCTCTCTCTCTCTCCCCCTCTCTCTCTCTCCCTCCCTCTCACTCCCCCCCCCCCCCTCTCTCTCTCTGACAGGACAGCATCATCATTAAAATGAACGTCCGCAGCATTAACAGGAGAGTTTTAATCAAACTTGAGGGGATGATGCAGCTCTTACACTGTATATTAAAGGTGTAGTCAGTGATTCTGGAGAACGCTTGTTGTGGAAATCCCTTTTTGTCAAATTCAGTGAATATCTTCCTATCCTGTGTGTGCTCTCTCTCAAAATAACCCAGTGTTAATACACTGCCATAGGCTCTCTTTGTTTACAAACCCTTTGTTTACATACCCGTTTACAGAGCCTAGGCTTTGTATTAACACCAGCTTTTTTTCAGCACAGACAGTACAGACAGGTAGCGGATCGTGAGGAGATATTCACTGACACACAAGAGTAATCTTGACAACAAGAGTTATCCAAAATCACTGACTCTACCTTTAAGGGTACATCACTGTGCATTTATGCCTGTCATGAAGCGTGAATTCATTTATGTAGTACTTTATGAACTGTCAGTAATTCATAAGGGTTAATGATATCTCATGCATGATTTAAGGTATCTATTAATGCATTAGCTAAGGTATTCAGTCAATCTGATGATCAAGTCTTCTTAAATGGAAAGTCTGACAGTCCAAAAGCTGACCAGTCACACCTACTACTTATTAATCATTCATATAATATTGAATAACATTTAATATTTAAATGGATTTGATCATTAAAGCCAACAGAGTAACATTTTGGCCACAGACATTGTGAAGTCACACACACCTGGGTCTAACAATTATTATTTTAAAATGATTCCCAATTATTTTATGTAGGATTTTTTTTTCACACTGTTCTATTGCTTTGTTTCCCATGCCAATAAAGCCCCCTTGAATTTAAATGAGAGAGAGAGAGAGAGACAGAGAGAGAAAGTGTGCGAGAGAGAGAGAGTGTGCGAGAGAGAGAGAGCGAGAGGGGAAGAGAGACATAGAGACGGAGAGAGAGAGAGAGAGCGTGTGTGTGTGGAAGCGAAGCGGATGACTCGCGCATACACACACACACACACACACACACACACACACACTCCCTCTCAGCGCTCACTCACGGAGGAGAGGAGGACAGTGAGGAGACAGTGAGAAAAGAGGGGAAGAAAAAGTAAGAATAATACTGGAGAAAGAGTGGAAGAGTGGAAAGCGCCCAGTGAGTAAAGGAGAGATATATCCGGGAGAAATGCCCGACAAACGGATGGATTTTATTTTTACCCCCAAACTGCACGAGCGTCTGTAAGGCAACATGGGCTGCATAGGATCCCGGACCATCGGTAAGAAATACACCGCTTTTATGATATACTGCCATGTGGATAGATAGATAGATAGATAGATAGATAGATAGATAGATAGATAGATAGATAGATAGATAGATAGATAGATAGATAGATAGATAGATAGATAGATAGATAGATAGATAGATAGATAGATAGATAGATAGATAGATAGGTGTGTTTGTGATGGGGCGGATGTGAAAGAATAGGTGAAGCAGGAGCAAACAGACACCGGCCGGCACAAATTAACCTGTTAATGATTCCTATAGCAGACAGAGCTACTTTTGGGATTATCTTGAAAGACTGTTGCAGAGAGCGTCAACAGTGATTTCTCTGTGAAAGTTTTTTTTTTTTGGAGGGGGGGGGGGGGGGCATAGGCTACTGTCTGTATAGTTTACTGTAGGCTTACATCTCGGTGTGTGTGTGTGTGTGTGTTGGAGCGGAGAGGCGGGACAGACAGGCAGCAGGGGTGTGAGCTGAATAAGATGCGGCTTCAGGTTCATCGTCTGCACATGGATGAAATGTGTTTGTGTGTGTGTGTTTGTTTGTGTGTGTTAGTGTGTGTGTGTGTGAGAGAGACAGAGAGACAGACAGAGAGAGAGAGAGAGAGAGAGAGAGAGAGAGAGACCTCTGCCTTGACATAAAGCTAAGGTCATTGCATGCCGGGTGTCTGAGAAAATGCCCCTCTCCTCCCTCCTATCATGTCTCCTTCTCCCCTCATCCCTCCTTTCCTGCTATCCTTTCATCTTCACCTCCTTTATATTCTCTCTTTCCTCACCTCATTCTCTCCGGTCTCCCCCTCGGGTGTGCGTCACGCAGCGACGTAATAAAAGCTGAAGACGCAGGCAGGGCACACACACATTCTTGTACCTCTATCTCTGTGAGGACACACACCCTTATTGACATAATGCATTCCTTAAAGCTCCCATAATATTATACACTTTTCGGTTCTATTATACACCATATTATATGGTCTTAGTGGTCCCTAATACGTTCTATTATACACCATATTATATGGTCTTAGTGGTCCCTAATACGTTTTTCTTTAATTGTTTGCTGAAAAAAACTTTCAGATAATTTATTGTACTATGCTGATGTTCAGTTAATCTCACAATGGCCTATTTTTTAAAAAGAGCTGCAGCTCCCCTCGTAAATATACAATCTTTGAGCTGCCCCCGCCCCCTGTCCGGAAGCGAAGCCAGATATGCCTCGCCCTCTGTCTGTCAGGGCCATGAACCAATAAGAAATAGGGGTGTGGGCTGCACAGTGGAAGCTTCTGGCTTTCCAGTTTGTGAGGTCAGAAACGAGGAGAATTCTGACTGGAGTATATTGGGGGGGAGGGGTGGGGGTTTTGGCAGTCTCTAGGCACACCGTGGACGCATGGATATGTTAGAACACATTTAAAAAGTGCATTTAGCATAATATGTGACCTTTAACCCCTTACCCTCACCGTTATCTTAACCATCAGAACTAAATGCCTAACCCAAACCTTACACTAACCCTACCGTACACCTGATTCTAACCTGAACTTTAAAACCTAGTGTTAACCCTCAAAAAGCTCCTTAAAGAATGTCCTCACTCTGATGGTTAAAAAGACACACACACACGAGAGTGCAGGATGAGTCAGAACCTGCTAGGTTATCTCAGGTGTGAGTGATGCTTCTGCAAAGTCAATGTAGGATACACACCAGTATATACAGTACTATAGGCCTATACATGTAAATGCAGTGGCTGGAATCCTTATCTATTTCCTGGGTCATGTGTGGAGTTGCTTGATTATGTACTGTACTAAGGGGCAGTGAATGGTTTGGAGCTACTGACAGACTTAGTAACTGTTTATTTTTTTGTATGATGCAATGTCTGCGTGGATGGGCACTGAACTAGTAGTCACAGACTCATCATTCCTTGAGTGTACTATACAGATAGCAGGTGCATCAGGCCTCTGTGGTTCGCTGACATTGATGTGAATGAGACGGCGTTTTGGACTAATGCCTTATGTAATGTTAGAAAAGCTAGACTGACTAGTTCCCAGTTCCCACGCCAACACAGATGCCTGGAGCTGTGAAGCTGTTTCCAAAATCATGAGATCCAAGGTGGTTTATTTGTCATATGCACAATAACTAGAGCAGCGGTCGCCGTTGGCAAGGAGATTCTTGAGTCATAATAATAAGCTCCTTTTCAACAATGCAATATAGAAGATGTAAAAGACAAACACACAAGTGAACAGAGCAACCTGATACCTTAAAGGTGCAGTGTGTAATATGACATCATCAAGAAAGTTCTACAAAGTTCTAGAATGCAACGCTCCCTGGGTATAATAACAGAAGCTACAGTGGCCTTCAAGGACAAGAACGATTCTACATTTTAAACAATGCACCTGATGACATTCCAACTATGACACTTTCAACATGGCGGCACTAGGCCTTGGTCCAAGATATGCAGAAATATGGACATATACCGTATGAGACCCTTTCTATATATAATACCGTACATGGAATGATATAATGTGAAAAAAATATATATATATGTGATACATTGAGGAATGAGTGGTTAACATGACTAGATGTAGCATGAACAGGTGTTTCAATATGTCAAAAGACTGTTGCATTCTACATCGGAAATATGGCACAATAAATAGTAGTTAATATTCCCTCAAAAGAATAGAGTTTGACAATAATCAAATGCTAAACTTTAAACTGTCTTTGAAGATGGATCACAACCAAATGTCCTCACTCTCAAGGTCTACAGTGGGTCCTCACAAACACACACACACACACACACACACACACACACACACACACACACACACACACACACACACACACACACACACACACACACACACACACACACACAAAGCTGTACATTTTCTCCAGAAGCCTCTTCACCAGACACTAAGACCCAAGAGACACTTCAAACTGCTCTGCTGTCTGTCTGTTCTAGGAAAACATGGTCACTCCTCTTTGTGTGTGTGTGTGTTTGTATAATCATTCCCTATTACATTAAGCATACAGCTGGTGCGTCCTGCCACACACACACACACACACACACACACACACACACACACACACACACACACACACACACACTCTCTCTCTCTCTCTCATCTTGGTGGCTGCATGGGGATTTAAATAAATAAAGAAAAATGTGACCTCAGTTTGTCATTGAGCTTGGAGGACGCAATTTGTTACGAGCCCACATAGTGTCCTGTTATTTGTTGGTAAGTCATGAGTGGGTGTGTTCCCCTTAGCTTTCTCCTCTCATCTTATCTCCCCTGTCTGTCTCTCTCCAGTATTTGCAGTGTCAGAATAGATCAAAGCGTATTAATACACTGTCTATGTGCCTTATCTCACTCCAGTTGGTAGCCTACTGGCATTTTTTGAATTGTGTTCTACAGACAATACACAGCCCTAGGCTCTGTAAACTTGAGAGTGAGATTGACTCAATGTGCAGCTATAGGCTTCAGCTTTAAACATAGAATAATGGACTTAATACAATGTGGTGTTGTTTTAAAGGTGTAGTCAGTAATTCTGGAGAACGCTTGTTGTCAAAATCACTTTTAGTCAAATACGTTTAGGTTAGAGTTAGTGTAAGGGTTGGCATTTCGTTCTGAGGTAAGGAGCTAGGGAATGCATTATATCTATGAGTGTCCTCACAAAGATAGAAGTACAAGAGGGGGTATGTGTGTGCACTGCCTGTTTACAGAGCCTAGGCTGTGTATTATTACAGTAACACATTAAAAACAATGATGTAGTGTGTGTGTGGGAGAGCTTGTTAAAATCGTCCAGTCCCCCGTTTCAATCCATCCCTCATGTTTATTGCCTTCAGAATATTCTATCAGTGTTTGTCTTGTGAGGAGAATCTATTCTTACATTGGGTCTGGGTGAGAACGGCCGAGGCTATAAATAGACCGGGGGTAAAAGACTGAGGTCAATATGAGAAACAGAGGGAGGAGAGAGAGAGAGAGTGAGAGAGAAATAGAGAGAGAGAGAGAGAGAGAGAGAGAGAGAGAATGTTAGTAAATATAGGTCAACAGCCTTCTCCCTGTATTTATTATTCTGTCGTTCAGATTTTACCTTTTGACTTTGTCCTGGTGAATAAAAAAGTGGACTCAGCCATTCTGGAGAACTTAAAGCTCGTTGTCAAAATCACTTTGTAAAAATCAATCAGGTGAATATTGTATTCCTCACGATTCGCTTTTTCGGTATGTATGTATAAAAAAACTGGTGTTAATACACAGCCTAGAATCTATCAAAATAAAAAGAAGCATATTGTCTCCATGGCTACCAGGAATATCAACTCCCCCTCCCCACCATTTATCTCCAACACATTTCAAAACGGGCAACAAAAAATATCATCTTCGACCTCTCTCATCCAGCGAACCACCTTTTCCAATCTCAGGTTACTAAAGCCACAAATCCACCCACTTTAAAAACAGCTTCTTCCACTCAGCAATACGAACTCAATTCCCTCCTGTAACACAGAACAATAAGGACTATTTTGATGTGAAAATGTGTCTTTCCAACTGATCTGAGCCACAGACAATGAGGAGAACAGGATCAAGAGGAAAGGTGGGCAACTAGTAACCACAAGGTCGCTGGTTCGATCCCCGGCACCATATAAGGAGGGTGTTATTTGTAAAACTAGTGGTGGCTGGTATTACATTTACGGTGCCCAGTATCTCTACCATTGTGTCCTTGAGCAAGACACTTAACCCCACAACTGCTCCAGGGGCGCTGTAATGGCTGACCCTGCGCTCTGACCCCCTCTGAAGTGTGGTAACTTGAGACGGGATATGCGAAGAATGAATTTCGATATATCCTTGTGTAAATTGACAAATAAAGAACATAGAAAAGGAATGGAGGTTTTGTCTGAGGCTGCATAGTCTGGCTCACCGGTAGTTGATATAGATGATATAATAACTTATGATTAACTAAACTATGATAACTAATGATAGCATCTTAAAGCTGCAGTGTGTAGAATTTTGGGTTTTATTTCCTAGCAGATTTTGTAGAAAGTAATTATAATATCCATAAGTACATTTAGTTTAGTGCATAATAGCTGAAAAAAATAATTTGAATTATGATCTCATATATGTCCATATTTCTGCATATTTTGGACCAAGGCCTAGTGCCATCATCTTGAAAGTGTCATAGTTGGAATGTCATCAGGTGCATTGTTTAAAATTTAGAATTGTTCTTGTCCTTGAAGGCCACTGTAGCTTCTGTTATTATTCGAAAGGGGTGGGGTTACCCAGGGAGTGTTGCATTCTAGAACTTTGTAGAACTTTCTTGATGATGTCATATTACACACTGCACCTTTAACTAAAATATGATAACTAATGATAACATCTTAATGCTTCAGCTACTAAATGCTTGGCTATATTCTAGAATGGATACATTCTCCGTGGGTTCCCTCTCTAGATGTAGATCACACGTCTCGTTTGATGAATGAAAGCGTTTTCAAGTGACAGTGACCAAACACCTGATCCCGTGTGTTGTCATGTTCTACCCCAGCTGCTCTGCACTGAGGCAGGGACAGTATTGTAAACGTGAGAGCAGAGAAGCAGTAGTTGTTGTAGTGAGGAAGATTTGCAGCCTCTAGTCTAGACCAAACTACAGCCTGTTAATACGGTCTGGTTGCATGCTTTATCCTTTAGGCCTGACTTGCTTAGGATTTCTTTAAACCAATCACAATGGTCTTGAACGAACATTTACACATTTAAACGTCTAAACTTTCTTTGAAAAAATTGCTGACTAGAAGGTAGTGGATCGTGACGCGGTATTCACTGATATTGACAAAAAAAATGTTTGACAACAAGCATTCTCCAGAATCACTGACTCCACCTTTAACAGCCAAGTGAGCAAAAAAGAACAGCAATCAAAACATGATTTAAACCATTTGATGGATGGCAAAGCAAATGTAAATTCATCAAAATGAAATATATTAATTCAAATGGATGTGAGTGGATGTGAATTCACCCCGTAGCCATGGCTCAAATGGAGGCGCTGAATCTGACTGACATTTCACTCAAATAGTCACACTTACACTCAACAAAAATATAAACGCAACACTTTTGTTTTTGCTCCCATTTTTCATGAGATGGACTTAAAGATCTAAAATTCATTCCAGATACACAATATTACCATTTCTCTCAAACATTGTTCACAAATCTGTCTAAATGTGTGATAGTGAGCACTTCTGCTTTGCTGAGATAATCCATCCCACCTCACAGGTGTGCCACATCAAGATGCTGATCTGACATCATGATTAGTGCACAGGTGTGCCTTAGACTGTCCACAATAAAAGGCCACCCTGAAATGTGCAGTTTTGTCTCACAGCAAAATGCCACAGATGCCACAAGCATTGAGGGAGCGTGCAATTGGCATGCTGACAGCAGGAATGTCAACCAGATCTGTTGCTCGTGCATTGAATGTTCATTTCTCCACCATAAGCCGTCTCCAAAGGCGTTTCAGAGAATATGGCAGTACATCCAACCGGCCTCACAACCGCAGACCACGTGTAACCACACCAGCCCAGGACCGCCACATCCAGCAGGTTCACCTCCAAGATCGTCTGAGATCAGCCACTGAGACAGCTGCTGAAACAATTGGTTTGCATAACCAAACAATTTCTGCACAAACTGTCAGAAACCGTCTCAGGGAAGCTCAACTGCATGCTCGTCATCCTCATCGGGGTCTTGACCTGACTCCAGCTATTCGCCGTAACAGACTTGAGTGGGCAAATGCTCACATTCGATGGCGTCTGGCACGTTGGAGAGGTGTTCTCTTCACGGATGAATCTCGGTTTACATTGTTCAGGGCAGATGGCAGACAGCGTGTGTGGCGCGTCGTGTGGGTGAGCGCTTTGCTGATGTCAATGTTGTGGATCGAGTGGCCCATGGTGGTGGTGGGGTTATGGTATGGGCAGGCATCTGTTATGGACGAAGAACACAGGTGCAATTTATTGATGGCATTTTGAATGCACAGAGATACCGTGATGAGATCCTGAGGCCCATTGTTGTGCCATACATCCATGAACATCACCTCACGTTTCAGCAAGATAATGCACGGCTCCATGTTGCAAGGATCTGTACTCAATTCTTGGAAGCTGAAAATGTCCCAGTTCTTGCATGGCCAGCATACTCACTGGACATGTCACCCATTGAGCATGTTTGGGATGTGCTTGACCGGCGTATACGACAGCGTGCACCACTTCCCACTAATATCCAGCAACTTCGCACAGCCATTGAAGAGGAGTGGACCAACATTCCACAGGCCACAATTGACAATCTGCTAAACTCTATGTGAAGAAGATGTGTTGCACTGCATGAGGCAAATGGTGGTCACACCAGATACTGACTGGTTCTGAGTCCCCAGACCCCCAATAATGCAAAAACATGCACATTTCAGAGTGGCCTTTTATTGTGGACAGTCTAAGGCACATCTGTGCACTAATCATGATGTCAGATCAGCATCTTGATGTGGCACACCTGTGAGGTGGGATGGATTATCTCAGCAAAGCAGAAGTGCTCACTATCACACATTTAGACAGATTTGTGAACAATGTTTGAGAGAAATGGTAATATTGTGTATCTGGAATGAATTTTAGATCTTTAAGTCCATCTCATGAAAAATGGGAGCAAAAACAAAAGTGTTGCGTTTATATTTTTGTTGAGTGTAAGTTCCCTCTTATTGTGAGAGAGTGAGACAGGGACTGAGAGTGTGAGAGTTGGCGAGCTTGGTGTGACACACACACACACACACACACACACACACACACACACACACACACACACACACACACACACACACACACAGTGACTCTGCACACAGCACCATCAGTATACTGCCAGCTGCCATCTGCACAGGCAGTGTACTGAGCATTTGTATGTGTGTCTTGTTCTCAATAACTGGGATGGGATCTCCAGATTAAAGACATTGAATATGTTGAGTTTTGCCCCAAAGATATATGAACTACAGTAAATATATTCGCAGAACTTTTGATTCCAAAATATTTTTAACTTGTGGTTCTTAAATGGAATTATCTTTAGTTAAAATAATTACATTTACGTCTTGCACACTATTAAAGGATGACACAGTTGTTGGCTCCTTCGTAGGTCTGAGCAACCCAAACTGTCCTCACACATTGATAATGAATAGTCTTAACCCACTTATCCTCTCCACGGTCAATGGGGCTGGAGTCTGTCGGAGCACACCCTGTCCTTTAATATAAAACCTTTATCTGGACCAACATGCAATCTTATCTATTAGCACTCCACATACTTCCATAGAAATAGCATGCGTGTGTCTGTGTGTGTGTGTGTGTGTGTGTGTGTGTGTGTGTGTGTGTGTGTGTGTGTGTGTGTGTGTGTGTGTGTGTGTGTGTGTGTGTGTGTGTGTGTGTGTTGTGGAAAACATTGTGGAAAAATGTGTGCGATTCATGGTTTGAACAACTCCATCATCTATACCTGTCAGAAATATTCACAACGGGGCTTGAATGAAAGCTTAGATTTTCCCCTTTACAATGATGAACCAAACACATTATTAAGAAACAATGACAAAGGGGGCGCCCTTAGCTCAATTGGTAAGGCGTCCCCCCCATGGGCCTCGGCCAGCAGCGGACCCGGGTTCGATTCCAGCCCGCGGTCGTTCTCTGCATGTCACTCCACTCTCTGCCCCATTTCAACTCTGTCTCTACACTATCAATAAAGCATAAAAAAAAAGAAAAAAAGAAAAGAAACAATGACAATGTCCTGAACATGAGCCTAAACCAAGATATGCACCAGCGTCTAAGATGCAATTTACTTAAAGGGGGCTGTCAACTCCATCAGCTGATAACTCTAATTAAGCTACCATGAAGGGTTATCATACTGAAATATCACCTACAGGCAAAGTATCTTTAAAAGAAATATAGTATTTTTAAGTTTTGCCACCTTGACTGGTACTAAAATCTGGTCTGGCCGATGGACATGCCTGGTGTGTTTGCGGTTTCACCTTACAAAAGAAAACCCTCCTCCCTCCCCAACTCCACAGTATTGACCGTTACCTTTGCTGACGGGCCTAATGGCAGATGACCTGTGTGTGTGTGTATGTGTGTGTGTGTGTGTGTGTGTGTGTGTGTGTGTGTGTGTGTGTGTGGTGTGTGTGTATGTGTCTGTGTGGACAAACCCACAAACACACTTGCAGGCACACACACACACTCACACACTCGCGCACACACACACACACACACACACACACACATATGGATTGTGTGTGCCGTTGCCTGGGAGTCAGAGGGTGACGGATTAACGGAGTGAAGCGAATGGTCAATAATTTGAGTGACAGGCGGCCATAAGTCTGTGACCCGAGGAAAGGTTTTCAATATCCAACAGTGTCACACACACAAACACATTTATCTTATTTAAGAGGAAAATAACTGACTGCTGTGACTAGACAACACACTCCATTGGCAATACGATAGACACGTGAACATTACAGTCATATGTAACTGTTTAAAGCCTCTGGGAGCCTCTTGGTTTGAAAAAGGAACAAAACCTATATATGATATCAAAGTTGGGAGTCTCAATACGCTTTTACAAAAATATGACTGAAAATAAATGTTCAAAAATATTATAAAACTTATAGTTAAAAAAACCAAGCTTTTTTTACTGTCTATAAGACTGTATGAAACGGCCTTCATGGCAACACTCACTGTTTTAATAGAATGTTTTGGCAGAGAACAGCCGTGATTGGTTCAAAATACTTATTGTGTCATAAGAACCAGAGCATAGCCAGCCTCATCTAAACCGAATTTCTGTAACATTCATCAACCTTAAATGACAATATATTTGATTTGAATTGATAAATATGCTTAACTCTTTTCAGCTATTTACTATCATAAAACTAACTCCCCAATGACATAGTTAATTTGTGTTTGTAGTGTTGAAACTGGAGAAGGACCAAACACAAACATATTGTCACGTTTGAGGGATGTCTGCCCTCGTCTCCTCAGTTTAATCCATGTTGGGAAGCAATCTTTAGTTTATTAGAAAACGCCACAGTCATCACACACACCCACACACACACACACACACACACACACACACACACACACACACACACACACACACACACACACACACACACACACTTCTTAAGCCTCTTGCCTGGATAAATCTGGACTGTATGTTTGAGAAGTTTTAATTACAGTTTGGCCAATGGGAGGACAGAACAGGAGGCCCAGGCGTGAACTCTCAAACACAGATTTATTCAAACTGCATTTTCTCCCTCGGGTGTGAAAGTGTCTGTTAAGGTCATCTCACTAATGAGACTGAAAAAAGTTCATTCCAGTTC
>OX442367.1:2507775-2550275 GCA_949357725.1 Hyperoplus immaculatus | reverse complement strand
AGCGTTAGGGTCGCTATCTCCCACTATTAAAGTCTTACATCCATGAAACTTACCCCACCTATTAGCCTCAGCCTCAGACTATACCCACCAAAGGATTTGATTCTGGGATGAACATAACCAGATTTTGAGGGGCGGTGCTTTTCACAGCAATCCAGTCAATTTTTGGGCTATTTACATTGAATTCCATTAATTTAATTGAGGGTTAGGGTCAGTGTAAGGGTTGGGGTTAGGCATTTAGTTTTGATGGTTACGTTGTTATGTCAATGAATGTCCTCACCAAGATAGAAATACAAGGGGGCGCCCTTAGCTCAGTTGGTAGGGCGTCTCTCCCTCCCCCCCCCCCCCCCCCCCGGCCGGGCCCAGCAGCAGACCCGGGTTCGATTCCCGCCTGTGGTCGTTCTCTGCATGTCACTCCCCTCTCTGCCCCATTTCACCTCTGTCTCTCTGCACTGTCAATAAAAGCATAAAAATGCCCAAAAAATATCTTTAAAAGAAGATAGAAATACAAGAGTGTGGGTGTGTGTGTCATTGACTTGCCTCTGTATGGGGTGTGTGAGTTTGTATGCACCTCCATGCGTGTGGGCGTGAGGAGTAAATGGCCTCAAAAAATCCCCAGGGTCGCATCTCAGATTCACTCAGAGAGCAGAGTCACGACTTAGACTTTCACTAAAACACACACACACACACACACACACACACACACACACACACACACACACACACACACACACACACACACACACACACACACACACACACACACACACACACAGAGTGTATATATCAAAGTTGGATGAGTCTGCTTTACAAAGACATGTCGTCCATCACACAAGGAACAGGGTAACGTCTGAAAAGATGTGTTATGAACAAGTTTGAGTGTTATGTCTGTTTGTCTGGACACATCTATAAATGTGTGTGTGTAGGTCCGCTCAGGTGTTAACATTTGAGTGTGCTGTGAAGTCAGACAGAACTTTGAATAAATCCTGATTTTATCATCTCCAAGGTGGTGTCAGCGATTCTGGAGAACGCTTGTTGTCAAAATGACTCTTTTCAAAATCAAACTCAAATCATTAATTTGTTTGCATACCCCTTTGCTTACATACCAGTTTACAGAATCTTTTTTAGACCAAGTTTCCAGAGTTCTTTTAAGTCTCCATTGAAGACAGTATATAAGCCAAGATATTCTTAGGCTCTGCCGATTGTCAGCAGGGGGTTGGGACCTGGCCGAAAGCAGGAAATCAATGCTAGGGGCCGCCGTATCGATGTGAATGTTGAGAATACAATACATGAGAAATACCGTCTCTTGTGGGAAGTCGACTGATCAGTGAGTCCAGGCCGCACTATTGATCACAGCTGTTAAAACCACTTCTAAAGGCCTTTCATCTCAAAGGACATGAAAGGCAATTGATGGGAAAAAGAAGGATTTTTTTAAAGCCTTGAAACTATAAAGTGCTAAGGAGCATAGACGGATTATGAGACAATGGGCCCCTGGGCACAAACTCTTAAAGGGCCCCCCCCTCCCCCACTCGTCCCTATCCATTCCGGTACACTGACTTTTTCGCACAGATACATACAATTAATGGCAAAACATATTAAGATATTAAGGAAGTCAGTGTTTCCCACAGGTTTTTGGGATACTGTTGGAGGGACCCTGTACCATGTTGGGGGGTCTGGGGGCATGCCCCCCCGGATTTTTTTTTTACCTTTTTAAAGTAAAATGCATCAATCTGGTGCACTTTGAGAGGAAATTTTAGAGGCTACATCAAATCCTGAGATGCAGAAGGAACATTATTCCTATTCCAGATTGGTCAGACCCATGTTCCATGATGGAGGGGCCCATTTCAACAGATAAAGGGTGGATAGCTACTTTTTATGAACAATTTAGAATTCACACATAGAAAGCTTATTACTGTATGTGTGAGGGGGCCTTCAAGGCCCCTCATGGAGCCCCTTAGACAGAGCTACTAATGCTATTGTTTTTAACTTGCTTTTGTATTTCTCCCCTACTAGTTGAGGGGCCCATGATGATTTCTATCTTGTTAAATTGTGATGAGTATACTTATATTTAGGCGGCTATTACTTTCTGGACCCTGTTATTGACATGAGTGACTGGACTTTGCGACATGAAAAGTTACTATCAGTATCTCTGGCTTAGGGCCCCCCTGAGCCCTTGGGCCCCTGGGCCTGTGCCCGGTGTGCCCGTGCAGTAATCCACCCCTGCTAAGGAGCCTCAGGGCTATACAGTGCGACAGTTTTGATCGCATTTGCTACTGAAATTGATCACGTGCGATGATGAATACAAGTACACTGGCACCAGTGCTAATGAGCAGATGCTGTCTGTTTGAGACACAGAGGAGTGCTGCTCAACACTGCTTAGAGGGCTCTACATTAACACTCTCCAAATTCGGGTAAATGTAGTCTTAGGCAAGTAAGTTATTGAGTCCACCCTCCACTTTGGCTGGTGAAAGATGTGTGCTCGGGACGGGACCTGTGCTTGTGCGGCGATTCTAGCGTCTAATACACTTTACCAACGGTAATAACCGGAAGGAGACGGCACGCAGTTAAGTTAGCGCGTGTGCAAACAGAACATTTCCTGTGCGCCTTCACATTAAAAGCCTGTTACTAGCCAAACGTGAGTTGACTTTTTTGAAGCCGGTAAGAACAGGAAGTTCGCGCTTCACAGGCCTGTAGTGCGCTAGCTTGAAAATCAACTGCTTCAGCTGCAGAGAGCAGTCAACAACAGTAGTCTATTTAAACAAAGTTTGAAATAACTGATAAGCCACTGAAGAACTACTCCCAACACATTCACAACAACCTATTTAACTTATCCTAAATTGTACCAATATGTATACTTATTTATTTAATAGGCTATATGTTTTAAAGTTATAGGTTTTAATTAACAGAAGGACATTTACCAAAAATGTTTATTATTATGAATATAATAATGATATGTATATACAAAAAATATATAGATATTAATTTTATGGGGAGAAATAATTCTGAATCAGCAAAAAATTGCAATTGGCAGGCAGGTTAGATTATTTTGTCTAAATTACAATCAGTGCACCCCTATTAATTTTTCTACAATTATTACTGCACACACTAGGATATGACATTTATTGAGAATTTCAAATGAGACCAAGATGACAGGCTAAAAGGTAATTAGAGCTAAATGCATGGGTTAAGGTTATGCAAGTTTTCGATCATACTTTGTGTGCTACTGAATTTATTTTTGTGCTACTGATTTTTTTTGCTTGCTAGCACCAGTGCTACCACCTAAAAAAATAAGCGTACAGCCCTGTCCGGAGCTCAAGATTATTCCTCCTTGGAACATTCTCTCTCAAGGACTTGATTTAGAAAATTATATTAGATTCAAGCAATGCTCTACATAAGCGCCCTTGAAAACTGAAGATGGGCTAATTTCAAAGCACTTGACGTGAAGTGTCTTCAGCAGCGTTTTTGAAGCAACAGAAGAGAAAGAGTTATACAGTAGGTTTTAATTTGTCAGTGATTCTGGATAATACTTTTTTTTGTCAAAATCAGTGAATATCTCCTCTTGATCCGCTACCTGTCTGTTCTGTGTGTGAGCTGGAAAAAAATCTAGAGTTAATACACAGCCTAGGCTCTGTAAACTAGTATGTAAACAAAGGGTATGACAACAAAGTATAGATATTAATCTAAAATGTGTCATTTGGACTTTGATAATGTAGTGTAAATTCGGCATATGATCAATGGGAGAAGTCTGAGCATATTTACATGCACAGTACTGTTGCTGTCCAACTCCATGTCAAAAACCAGCTGACAGATTGTGTCAAAGGCCAAAAAAGAAGGAATAATTACACAGAAATAAGTCATGGAGATTAAGTGTGAAAATTAAAAAGCTAAATCGGCAATGAAAGCAGTAGAGCTGAAATGATTAGTTAACAATGAAACATCAATTTTGATAATCTGCTATTTCTTTCTAAAAAAAAAATAAATTAAGCAAAATGCGTAACTTTTTCAAATTTTAATGAATGTCGGTTACATTCAAGCCATCGCCCAAACGAGTTGACACAAAGTTGATTAAGCCTATCAGCTCCACAAAACTATATCTCTTTTGTTTTTTACTTTGAATAACAGACTAAAGATACACACACAGGTTTGAACGCAGGTTTGATGTTCTGATAATTGAAACGCTGTTGAAACAATCGAGCCAGTCAGAGCTTCTGTAGTGTTTATTAGCCATTGGTCATCTCCCCGAAAACTATTAAAATTAAAGGGATAGTTCAGTATTCTTGAAGTGTGGTTGTATGAGGCACTTAGGCATAGTTATTGTTTAAACATATGGAGATGGCCATCAGTCACACACACACACACACACACACACACACACACACACACACACACACACACACACAGTTCTTCTGCATAGTTAGTGTGTTACCTTATGGATATGGAGATCAGTGCAGTCACTATAAGGAGTTTGGCAGAGACATGGCTGTAGCAGATGTTAATAAATTGGATCTCATTATTTTTTTGTAATATTTAGTAGAGTGACTTCCCCTTAAATCACCTTGAAACACTTCAGGATAGTCCCTGGCCTTCATGACTCACACTAGTTGTGCCCGGCGCGAATCATTTGTCTAATTTTAGCCTGGTGTGTGTGTGTGTGTGTGTGTGTGTGTGTGTGTGTGTGAGAGAGAGAAATACGGACACCGTTGTCAGCTTGCGTGTTGAAGACTGCGGCGGTTTGACATTCAGTTATCCTCTTGTCCTTCTATGTGTCACTCTTCCTCACTCACTCACTCACTCACTCACTCACTCACTCACTCACTCACTTGATCACTCACTCACTCACTCACTCACTCACTCACTCACTCACTCACTCACTCACTCACTCACTCACTCACTCACTCACTCACTCACTCACTCACTCACTCACTCACTCACTCACTCACTCACAGCTTTGGTTGGATATTGTTCAAAATAAATTTGATGATGATAAAGATAGCAGTTCCAGGACGATACTTTTTTCGATAGCAATTTTATGAAATCATTCTTTAACCAGATGACATCACACAATATGGTAAAAAAGAAAAAAACATAAAAGGTGGAGTCAGTGATTCTGGAGAACGCTTGTTTTCAAAATTACTTTTTTGTCAAAATGCGTGAGTATCTCCACACGCACAGTGCACACACAGTATGGACAGCCAGCGAGTCATGAGATATTCATTGATTTTGACAAAAAGCTCTCTTCAAGTAAGGAAATTTAGTGTTGAACGATATTGTTTTTTTTCATTAATCGATGGTATGGAGGCATTTCGGTCGGTGCCAAATGAGTATTGAACTTTGACACCCAGCCCTATGCAGGCGCAATATTGTTCTGTTTTTCTGTCCTCTGTGTTCCCTGCAAATGGCTCAACACCTGTAAGCTCCTACTTCTCATACAATTATCTTTAATGAATCTCTCTCTCTCTCTCTCTCTGTTTCTCTCTCCCTCTCTCTGTTTCTCTCCCTCTCTCTGTTTCTCTCTCCCTCTCTCTGTTTCTCTCCCTCTCTCTCTCTCTCTCTCTGTTTCTCTCTCTCTCCCTCTCTCTGTTTCTCTCTCTCTCCCTCTCTCTGTTTCTCTCTCTCTCCCTCTCTCTGTTTCTCTCTCTCTCTCTGTTTCTCTCTCTCTCTCTGTTTCTGTTTCTCTCTCTCTCTCTGTTTCTCTCTCTCTCTCTGTTTCTCTCTCTCTCCCTCTCTCTGTTTCTCTCTCTCTCTCTGTTTCTGTTTCTCTCTCTCTCTCTGTTTCTCTCTCTCTCTCTGTTTCTCTCTCTCTCTCTCCCTCTCTCTGTTTCTCTCTCCCTCTCTCTGTTTCTCTCTCTCTCTCTCTCCCTCTCTCTGTTTCTCTCTCCCTCTCTCTGTTTCTCTCTCTCTCCCTCTCTCTGTTTCTCTCTCCCTCTCTCTGTTTCTCTCTCTCTCCCTCTCTCTGTTTATTTCTCTCTCTCTCTCTCTCTCTGTTTCTCTCTCTCTCTCTGTTTCTCTCTCCCTCTCTCTGTTTCCCTCTCTCTCTCTCTCTCTCTCTCTCTGTCTCTGTTTCTCTCTCTCTTTGCCAGCAGCGGATGCGGTGCCGGTGCAGCAGAAAGATGGGGAACAGGTAAAATACAATTTTAAATTATTAAAAAAAAGAAAAAGAAATTATACATATTTCTGCCCACCTCAGTCTATTGTCCCATTCTGCTGACAGACAATGTGACTGAATACAAATGCTCAGCTCTGCTCTTATGTCTGAATTGTTTCCAGGCAAAAAAAAAAACATTATTTTATTATTAAATGGTGTGCAGTATTTCAGAGACAAAACGCCAAATGTGTCACTGACTTGGTACTTAAATTCAAACATTTTACTGTACTATGATAGCTTTTCACACCAGACAAGCAGCATATTAATAATAACTACCAGTGATATTAATAGCAGCAACTGAACATGTCTCAATATCTGGAAAGAAAATTTTAAAAAACTGGTGAACAATAAGTGCAGACACACATATTAAGTTAATCCTATACGTTCTCTCCTGGGTGTACTGTATGCCTAAACTCTCGTGACTGGCTGTGCGTGACTGGATGTGAATGGGTGTGTGTGTGTGTGTGTGTGTGTGTGTGTGTGTGTGTGTGTGTGTGTGCGTGTGTGTGTGTGTGTGTGTGTGTGCGTTTGTTCTCCCCAGGGCTCAGGCTATTACAAAATCATGTATCACTTCTCCACTGTGCACCCTGGGGAAAGAGTAGAACGAAGGGTGTGTTTGTGTGTGTGTGTGTGTGTGTGTGTGTGTGTGTGTGTGAGAGAGCGAGAGAGAGAGAGAGAGAGAGAGAGAGAGAGAGAGAAGGAAAAAAACAACGACATCCATCTTACTGTATTTTTTTTCTTTACCTAGCTGCTGCTTTCTCTGCTTTTGATTAAGTAAGTTTTCCTCCTGAACAAAGGGGGTTAGAAGGCCAACATGCACCAGTAGTCTCTGCTGTTGCAAACACCATAGAAGAACTCACTCTGGGCATGCACATTGTTGAGTGTCATCTTGAGTGAGGTTGGCACATGCTCAGTAGATGTAAACAACAACTGCCATGCCCAAATTGGAGGTCATGATGCCAACGTTTCTCAAAACCTCAGATTTCCCTGTCCCCACAAATCCACAGAAATTCAAAACAAACAACTCTGGTCTTAGTGTCTGGTTGGGATCATTCCATGTGGACAAAAAGACCAAACCGCACAGAAAAAGACACGTTTACCAAAATACCCGTGTCTGTCTTGCGGGAGAGCACGCTTAAACAAGGACAAGCAGCTTTCAGTTTGTATGCTCCACATATCTGGAACAAACTGCCAGACAACAAATCTGAAGACTTTTCCGTTTCCCTTTTAAAATCTGCAATTTTGATTTAATTTAAATGTTTTATTTCTCTTTCGCTTTTTCTAATGTCTATTCTACACTTGATGTTTTTTTTTTTTTTAAGATATCTTTTTTGGCATTTTTATGCTTTATTGATAGTGTAGAGACAGAGTTGAAATGGGGCAGAGAGGGGAGTGACATGCAGAGAACGACCGCGGGCTGGAATCGAACCCGGGTCCGCTGCTGACCGAGGCCCATGGCCCAGACACTTGATGTATTTAATTCTTGATGTATGTCATGCCCCTGTAAAGCACCTTGAATGGCCTTGTGTCTGAATTGTGCTATAGAAATAAACTTGCCTTGCCTTAAAACGTAATATCACAGACATATACAGTATATACTACAGCTCATGTCTTCAACCAACCAACCCCGGGATCAAAACATACAACATACGAGCTCAACATGTGTGCCTTCCATTTGCAGGTTAAACCCCGTTGGTTAGAGTGAGAAAGCCTCCCTGTAGCATTGGGCTCAGTGCAGGAGCATTAGCTGGGACACCAGCTTCTCTGTGGTTCTCCACTAAGAGTGTGGTCGATATTAAGTGCTCCTATCAGATCTCTAAGGATATAAGGCTGGGTCCACATTCACACGGGCCGGACTGAGAGCATCGAAACACACACACACACACACACACACACACACACACACACACACACACACACACACACACACAGATAGGACTGAGATTCAGCTGCAAGCCCAACTCAAGATTTAATTTATAAGAGCCATTAGTGTTTGAATTCCAAAGAAAATGTTTTCTCTAAAATGCCTGTAATGCATCCATTTCCAAATGTCTGAAAGCTTCTGGAAGAGAATTTCCACATCATGGAACACTCTACGTAATGCAAATATTTAAAGATGAAGCAACATGTGGTAAAATGGTAAATGGATTTGACTTACATAGCGCCTTTTAGCTGATTTTCTCAGCCCAAAAGCGCTTTACATTTTTTACCACATTCACCCATTCATACACACACACACACACAGACTCATACAGGTACAAGACCCTATCACTGGATCCTATTATATACAGTTGTTCTTATTTTTTTTAATTGTCCCACTGACACACAGAAAAACTTGACAATGCTTAACCTAACCTAACCATTAACTCCAAACAAACTTCTTTTATAAACAAAATAAGTATGACATGAAAGACCTCCTGAATTCTGAATTATATTTTGTCTGTGCTTCAATACATTCTAAATTTGAACCAACATATTTGATACAGAATGGCTTACTCCCCCTTTAAGCTGATGAGCTGAGAATATCAGTTTACCGAGAGAGAGACTGTGGATGGTATTGACACTGAATGGATTTGAGTTCCAGCTGCTGCGCCTGACTACATATCAGGAAAATCCAGTAGTGACGAATCCACATGGAAGAACACTGCTGTTACATGGATTCTATTTGAATACCACATCATAGCACATAAACACACACACACATGCGCACACACACACACACACACACACACACACACACACACACACACACACACACACACACACACACACACACACACACACACACACACACACACACACACACACACACACACACACAGTCCAAGGACAAAGATGTCATCATATTATTACCACTTCTCCTCAAATGTGATAACCATTATGAATCATCTCAACTCTACACACACTCAGTTATTCATTCTTCATGCAATCTCATATTGACCCTGAACCCTCTTCTATTTGCCTTTTCTGAATAATGTAGAAGGTGATAGCTGCTGTATTCTGCTCCATAGTACAGCATGGAGACAGGGTCATTGATCAATATAACGGATTAAATGAATAACTGGGCTAGACTCGGAGATTTAAGGATTTTTAAATTCTGTGGGCCGTATGTAATGTTAGTGAAGAGAAGAGCATTTAATATGAGCCATGGTACACACAGGCTGCGTTCCGATCCCCATCCCACCCGGGTCAGTTCTCTGCATGTCTTCCCCTCTTTGCCCCATTTCATCTCTCCTAAAGTCTATTGCCTGGCTCCGCCCGCCTACCTACTTCCGCTCAAATTTAATTTTCCCTTCAGTAGTCAGTCTGGGGCTGCGGTGAATTTCTCAGCTCTAGCTCAGGAAAATTTCCGGACGTCCAATCA
This sequence comes from Hyperoplus immaculatus, assembly GCA_949357725.1. Classification (NCBI taxonomy): domain Eukaryota; kingdom Metazoa; phylum Chordata; class Actinopteri; order Uranoscopiformes; family Ammodytidae; genus Hyperoplus; species Hyperoplus immaculatus. The sequence goes on along the minus strand of OX442367.1, from coordinate 2,540,769 downwards.
GCGACTAGAGCGAGTGGCTGAGAACGATGACGTCGAAGTCGCGCTCCAGTTTCAGTTGAATGCTGCGTTCCTTTATACTCGGAACTCGGAGATTTCCGACTTGGTAGTTCTGTGTTCCGACCTGTCTGTGTTCCAGTGCATCTGCTCGGGAAAGTATGGACGCCGAAAACCTTTCTCATCCAAATAACTAAACGTTAGGCTCTAGCACGTTGCCAGGTCAAACGTCACGACCAAACATTATGCGATTGGTTGGCAGATCCAATAGTTTTAAACTTCAACAGACATCCACCTCCAAGTGAATGTTTGCCAAATAGAGCAGTTCCAGACCTTTTGTACAAATGAAATGAAGTACGATGGTCTGGTAGGACCAGGCTAAATGAAGTACGATGGTCTGGTAGGACCAGGCTAAATGAAGTACGATGGTCTGGTGGGACCAGGCTAAATGAAGTACGATGGTCTGGTAGGACCAGGCTAAATGAAGTACGATGGTCTGGTAGGACCAGGCTAAATGAAGTACGATGGTCTGGTAGGACCAGGCTAAATGAAGTACGATGGTCTGGTAGGACCAGGCTAAATGAAGTACGATGGTCTGGTAGGACCAGGCTAAATGAAGTACAATGGTCTGGTAGGACCAGGCTAAATGAAGTACGATGGTCTGGTAGGACCAGGCTAAATGAAGTACGATGGTCTGGTTGGACCAGGCTAAAAAATATGTCTGATATAGTAAAAATGCCCCAAAAAATCACAACCAAATAAATGTTAAAAATGTCACTAAAGTGTCGCTATGTAAAAAAATAGCCTCCAGGAAGACATATAATATATTTCAATTTCCACTCGTGAATAGTTTCAATTTGCCAACCCACGCTCTGTATTTGACACCAGATGAGAAATGTTAATCAGGCCAAGAGAAGCCTTACACCAAGTCAGACTCAAATCCACATTCATTCATGTATAAACTCCAGTAATACAACGTCTGAGCCGAACAGCTGCTGATTCAAACACGATATAACTACAAAGACACAGAGAGAGAGCTCCATCTTAAAGGCGCTACGAGGAACTTTGAAATATTTCTGAAACAGTCTAATTTTTCCTTTGATGATCACACATGACATGTAACAGCAAACCAGACCATCAGTGCAGCGAATGCTATTTTTATATAGTTCTAGTTTAAGGAATGATTTTATATATCTGCCGTACACATCCAAGTAGACACCACACAACACAGATTTGAACAAATTTGTGATAGAAATTTGAAAGAAATGTGCCTTTTATGTACATAGAATAAGTCTTAGATCTTTGATTTCAGCACAAACTGGTTAGATTGATATTTTCTGCTCAGTATATATATATGGAATGAATGTCTTCCATTCTGATCTCATACACTCCACCAGTGTGTCTGAGCCTAATCTGTAGTGACAGCAGCTTTGTGAGGACGAGATAAACGTTTAACATTTAGCGTTTCACCTCTCATGCAGTCTGTGATCCGTGGCTATGAATGCTATGACTACGGTATGATGATAACAAGCTCAATGTGCCAGTCTAGAGTTTGATGTTAAATGGTAATAATAGAAAAACCTGTGAGATGGCCTTGTATTTAAAATCGACGACAGTATCATTTTTCCTGAGTCCAATTTGTCTATTGTACAGTATGATGAATATGCATGATTTTCTTTGTGTGTGTGTGTGTGTGTGTGTGTGTGTGTGTGTGTGTGTGTGTGTGTGTGTGTGTGTGTGTGTGTGTGTGTGTGTGTTTAAGAGGACACACAGTAAATTGTGTCCTGTTTTGTCCAGCGATCAGATATGCTGTTGCCCCTAGAAACAAGGGTTGCTGCTGAATGGTCTCCATTGGTTACCTAAACATTCTAAGGCGCAGTAGACAGATAAAGGGATGATGCAAACACACAGTATCACACACCATGAGACAATCAATATTTTCCCTTTCCTGTCTGTCTGTGGGTCTGTCTGTCTGTCTGTCTGCCTGCCTGTCTGCCTGCCTGCCTGTCTGTCTGTCTGTCTGTCTGTCTGTCTGTCTGTCTGTCTGCCTGCCTGCCCGTCTGTCCGTCCGTCTGTCTGTATATAACTGATTAGGCCTACATGACAAGTAGACAAATAGAGTGGAGCGAAAATCTGTTTTATAAAGTAACTGCAGTTTCTGCAAATGTAAACAAATCCCCGTCCCCTGACACTGCATAGCTCACCTTCAAATGACTGTCATTCAGAGCTGAGGCTTAAGGCCAGACCAACCTCCTCAGATATATCTGTATCTTCTGGTTACATAGATACCTTTTCCTTCAATGTAAATCTGAGTCATCTGACAACTGACTCAATTATCTTCTCTGCCCCTACCTGCCTCTCCTCTCTCTCTCTCTCACTCCATTGGCCCTCAGCTAATCTACTGTACTGCAGGCTTCACACACACACACACACACACACACACACACACACACACGCACACACACACACGCACACACACACACGCACACACACACACACACACACACACACACACACACACACAGATAACAGGCTGTATTAAGCTTATCTTATCCACAGCTTAAGCTTTTCGTACAAGTCCCAAGTTTTCCCTGAAAGTAGCGCGGGATGGAGTGCATCTGAGTGCAACCACTGAACTGTTTCTGTATCTTCAGCAGAATTTATTTGCTCTATGAGAGTTCTGCTGAATGAAATATGTTTGGAGGCAAAAAATCTCACATTATAAAATAGCTAGCTCAAATCAAGCGTATACTGTACGTTGGCGTATATATATATATATATATATATATATATATATATATATATATATATATATATATGTAGGGGCAACCGTGGCTCAGGTGGTAGAGCGGGTTGGCCAATGATCCAAGGGTTGGCGGTTCGATCCCCGCTCTGCCACCAGTGTCATAGTTGTTGTGTCCCTGGGCAAGACACTTCACCCACTTTGCCTCGTGTGAATGTGTATGACTGCTGTATGTTTGAGGTGGTGGTCGGAGGGGCCGTAGGCGCTGAATGGCAGCCACGCTTCCGTCAGTCTGCCCCAGGGCAGCTGTGGCTACTATGGTAGTTTACCACCACCAGTATGACTGTGTGTGAATGAATGGAACCTGGAACCCTGTAAAGCGTCTTTGAGTGCCTTGAAAAGCGCTATATAAATCCAATCCATTATTATTATTATTATATATATATAACTATAATAAGGAAGTAACGGTATAATGAACTGACAGGTTAATATAATGAAGTTAATGAGGGTCATTGAACATGTTATTAGCCCAGAGTAAATAAGTCAATTTAGTTAACGGGGCACTGTGTAACATTTTTAGTAATTTATTAGCTAAAATCAATATCCTCTTTCATAAATATGTCCTCATTGGTGTAAAATCACCTCTGCCAATAATCCGAATTATCCTCCTGAGTGGAGAATTACAAATATTAATATTACATTTTGTACATTGAGCAGGCAAGTCTTATGGAGGCATCCATGTTGGTTGGAATGTCATCAGGTGCATTGTTTAGAATTTAGAATTGTTCTTGTCCTTGAAGTCCACTGTAGCTTCTGTTATTATTCAAAAGGGGTGGGGTTACCCAGGGAGGTTGCATTCTAGAACTTTCTTGATGATGTCATATTACACACTGCACCTTTAATACACATGACACATTGAAATAGGTCTTATGCATACGCCCTCTCAAGTTTTCACTTTGAAAGGGGGTTCTAGCATTGAATGGCGGAGAGGAGGGAAAAAGTAGTTATTTCGGTTGTTAGCAATGCGATTAATTGCAGACATTCAGGCTCCTGCAATAGGGGAGAGTGAGGCATGTTGAAAACCGGGTTGTCTTAGCAACATGCATATATTTTTGTCTCTACCTACCCTGAAATCGGTGAAAGAATTCAGAATCTGCAATAGACTTTTTTTTGTTCATGAAATAATATTTTTTTTAAAGTCAGTGTTTTTTTTCTTGTACTTTTATGAAAAATTTCACAGAATCCAAACATAAACACACACACACGCGCACACACACACACACACACACACACACACACACACACACACACACACACACACATGCACACACACACACACACACACACACACACACACACACACACACACATGCACACACACACACACACACAATATAATGTAATACAATGTGATACATGCAAAGGATATGCAGCAGATAGGATAACACTTGGATTGGATGCTACTCCGGTTGTACACCACAGAGGGACCAGATAATACATTACAATAATGCATTCACACAGTCATTAATGCAGTTTAACTCCCAATATCACATTATAACTCTCACACAATCCCCCCAGTGTAACAGAGTCCTTATTATCATGCTGGATGGTTTGCCAGGAGCACTCAGAGTGTGCTGTACATACAAGTGTACTCAGTGTTTAGTGTCAGTTTGATGTCATACAATTCCTACGCTATATCACTGTCATTTGAGGCTGCATGCTGTTTATGGTCTATGTGTGTGTGTGTGTGTGTGTGTGTGTGTGTGTGTGTGTGTGTGTGTGTTTGTGTTAGAGAGAGATGTCTCTAGCACTTAAGCTTGCTCCCTTTTCTCTCCTCAAATGATTTTATCCCATTTTTGTCTTTTTTTTTCTCATTTTAACTGACGACTTGCATTTTCTTTCTTATTTACAAAACAACATTAGTATATATCTTTTTTTTATCTACATCCCCTCTCCATCTCTCTCCAACTCTTGCCCTCTCTCTTAACCCTCCCTCCCTTCTCCCTCTCTCTTAACCCTCCATCCCTCCCTCCCTTCTCCCTCTCTCTTAACCCTCCCTCCCTTCTCCCTCTCTCTTAACCCTCCATCCCTCCCTCCCTTCTCTCTCTCTCTAGTTGTCTATGGAGGACACCAGCTCCATGCTGCCGCGCCACAAGAGGAAGTCAGCCGACAGCTACGGGATCGGAGCTCTGGCTAAGTCCTCTCTGACAGGTGTGTCAGGTGTGTGTCTGTGCTGCCATGGTAACAGCCCCCATGTTGCCTCCACACGCTCCTAACAAAGAAAGTCAACGCCGGTGAAAGTGTGTCTGTTGTTGAGACCAGATTAAGGGTCAGCCTGGCACCGTCCACCTATATACTGTCGCTGAATTTTTATTTCCCTTCAGTAGTTAGTCTGGCCCTGCGGTTCTGGTCGGACCAGGCTAATTAAGGGCTAAAAGTCCTTTATATTTTTTTATTTGAGAATAAGCCAGTTGAGATGTAGCATCGCTCCTCAGAAAAACATACAGTACAAATACAATACACAAAACAAACTATTCAAGGCAAACAGCTCCAGTACATACACAGGCTCTCACAATTCTCTCCAAAAATAGCAACAGTGACACAACAAATAAATAACAATAATTGCCTCAACAACATTCTGCTTCACTGTAGACGCGGAGCTAGAAGGAGCTTGGATCCAACATGGTCGCCCCTGTGGGTGCCCCCTCCTGTATCACTATGTCACTCTTTACTATTCCCTTCTCTTGCATTAACATCAACAGCAGACGTCAATGACAGATTCATTTTGCAGAGTCATTGATGGAAATTCAATCAGATCTTTGATTTCAAAGAATGTAAAGTAAGTCACAAGGCTTACTTTAATTCCCCTATTGAAGCATCTGCACAGGTGTGTTGGGACATGTAGAGGATCTGTAATGGTGGCATTGCTGGTGGTGGCGTGGATATATATGATATTGATATTTGTGAATTAGTGATTTTTATGTGACTTTAAGTGGTTGCCTCTTTTGTGATATATTTGGTTTTTGTGCTACAAACTGTGGTTCACTGTGCTTACGTGTTTGGGTGTAGCACCTCAGTGTTTGTGTATGTTTTTCGTTGTTGTTGCTGTTGTGTCTGGTGGACTTTAAAATAAATATATTGGTATCATTTATGTAATTGTAATGTACTATTGTATACTATGTATTATGTATAGTGAACTGGTCAGAATTGTCTAGCCTTCATCAGTGCCGTTTAATAATAGTGTATAGAATTATTATTATGATAGAATTAATGTTGAAACAGCAAATATTTCCAACACCATCACCATTCATCTCCATTCATTCCTTTGTACATGTACACCTCCCCAATTAGAGTCTGTAGGACGTGTCTGAATTCCAAATGAGTTTGGCTGTCATTGTCTAAAGGAGCAAAGCGTTTCTATATTTAGCTCAGGCTGTTACTGGCCCCCTGTACCGCGGCTGTGTCTGTGTACTCATGCCTGTTTGAATTTAATTTGATTTTCTATCGATCAACATTCTCTCTGCCATAGCATTCTGACTTGGGTCCAGAAAAATCAATGAATATCTCCTCACGATCTGCTACTTGTCTGTACTGTGTGTGTGCTGAAAAATTCCAGTGTTAGTAGTACATAGCATAGGCTCTGTAAACGGGAATGTTGCTTGCTAGCTATAGTGGAGCCCTTTGTGTACATAGGCCTACCGGTATACAGAGCCTAGGCTGCGTATTAACAATGGATTTCTTTTTCAGCACACACACAGTACAGACAGGCAGCGGATCGCAACAGCAGAATAACTCTGGTTTTCTATGTTGACATAGTGACTGATTAGATTGTTATGCAAAATATCAGACAACTTCAAGAGAGAAAAGATCACTATATGAGCCATTCAATTCATCCACATCCGTCACATCATCGTCATCTAAAACAACATTCATGCCATTGAACGACCTTCCTACCTTTTTTTTTAAAAGATAATTTTTTTGGCATTTTCAAGCTTTATTAGATAGTACAGTTGAAATGGGGAGACACAGAGAGAGAGAGAGAAATAGAGAGAGAGATAGAGAGAGAGAGAGAGGGGGGGGGATGACATGCAGTAAAGGCCCAGGGATCGGACTCGAACCTGCGACCACTGCAATGAGGCCTGAGCCAATATGGTACGCGCTCTATCCACTACTCTACCGGAGCGCCCCGACCTTCCTACCTTTTAAACTATTGTGTTTATGAGGAATTAAAGCTAAGCAGCAAGACTGAGATTGTACTGAACAGCTGTGAGCGTGTTAGTATGAAGCAAATTTGTTGCAAAAAAAGATGAAGATGAAGTTTGACATCTTGACATCTTTATAAGCTACTACAGTAGAGCTGTAAGGTCATGTTCTCACACCCAGTCACTGAATACATCCAAACCAGTACATGTCTCACCCCCTTGGCATTATCCATAATAGTTCATAAATGTTTCATGTCTCTCCACATCATCACCCAGCGCTCATATTTATTCTAATCATACACCCCCTCCGTGCCTCAGTTGGAGGTATAATTTTGACTGTGTTTGTGTGTGTGTGTGTGTGTGTGTGTGTGTGTGTGTGTGTGTGTGTGAATGTGTATATGTGTGTGTTTGTGTGTATGCCTCTATGTGTCTGTATGAATCTGTGTGTGTGTGTGTGTGTGCATATCTATGTGTGGTGCGTGTATGTGTGTGAGTGTGTGTGTATGTTTTCCTGTGTGTGTGTGTGTGTGTGTGTGTGTGTGTGTGTGTGTGTATGAATGTGTATGTATGTGTTTGTGTGTGTGTGTGTGTGTGTGTGTGCTTATCTATGTGTGGTGCGTGTATGTGTGTGAATGTGTATGTCTGTGTTTCTATCTGTGTGTGTGTGTGTGTGTATATACCTGTCTTAGGTGTGAGTCGCACCATGAAAGACAAAGTGACCAAGCCGACTGCGATGGCCCAGGGGAAGGTGGCTCACATGATCGAGTGGCAGAGCTGGGGCGTCCCCTCCGCGGGGCCGGCTGGAGCCAAAGGCCACAACCTGCAGAGGGAGAAGCAGAGGAGGCTGGAGAACGACATGTACAGTGACCTGAGTGATGGGGAGAAGGAGGCGCGCTTTGCTGCAGGTGAGGGGTGCAGCGCGGTACTAGTTAAATTCAAAGTACAACATCAACAAAAATCTATTCAGTTTACCCTGGAGGCCAAGTGTAAGTTTGTGCTAAATTTGACAAAATCCCTCCCTTTTTAAAAAACAAACTATTGTTACTTGTGTTGACTTTGCTATGATGAATGCTTTGTAAAGTATGTAAGTTTATGTTTTTGTTGTACCTTTGATGTATGTTTTGTGCTATGAACTCATAGGGATCTGTAGGCATCATGCAGCAGTTTGTGATCTCCGAGTAAAAAACAAATCCTCAATGGTTTTTGAAATATTGTGCTCACAAAAACATTACGCAATGAAAAGTATAATGTTGAAACGGAAAATGCGCATAATATGTGATCTTTAAGTCAAAGTTGACATTTGTGTCAATAAACTAACCTCTGTCTGTCTGTAGGCATCATGCAGCAGTTTGCGATCTCGGAGGCGACTCTGTTTGGTTTCATCTCTATGGACGGAGAGAGTAACGGCTGTGACTCCAACCAGGGCAGCGCGGCTCATCTGAGTGAAGTCAACCAGGAGAGCATCACCAGCAGAGGTACACTGCTGTTTAGAACATTGTGCAAAATGGCATAACATGATTCTGTAGTAGTTTTTTTTTAATCTTTTTATTTGACTTTATTTCTTTACCTTATTGTATTTTAATGTTAGGAGGGCAATGGGCATCCTTTCAGCCCTTCAGGGTTTCTTTTTTCCCACTCTTGTATGTATGTAATGTCTTTGTGCATCTTTTTGCCATTTTAATCTTGTTTATCGCACAAATAAAACTAAACTAAACTAAATGAAGTTAAATGGCTACTGGGCAAGATGACTACAAGGGTTTGGTTCTGAGTGATTATGGTTGTAAACTGCTGGTGTATTCGGTTGGAATCTTTGACGCTGATCAGACATTGTGTGGAACCATTGCATGTCTAGACTACTCAAAGAAGGGAACTTTAGTGAACAGGTTAGCGTAAGGCTATTGTACAGCTGTAACTTAAGGGTGTTGGATAGGGAAGAGTAAATCCCCCAAAAATTGTGAATTCTGGCACTCTGTCTCTACTTGCACAAATAGATTTATTCAATAGCAACGTTTTGGCACTAGACCTACATCCGGCGGGAAATTACCCTCTGGAAAAAGATAGAAATCTAAAGCACTCAGAGTCAAAGCCACTTACACGGCATGGCTATACGTTATGCTGCATGATCTCTGTTTGTGAGGGTGTAATAGCATTACAGGTTTCTCACAAATTCTGTTGGAGCTTAATTCAGCCATGTGAGGTATTCTGTCAATAAACCATAGAGGACTTCTGAAGGTCAGTCACACAGCTGCTGCACATTTATGCCTTTCACGGCCATTTAACTGCTCTGCCTCAAAAACCAAACAAGATCATCAATCGGTCATTCATGTGTCGTGAAGAGAATTTAAAGGAACACTTCACCCATACAGAACCGGCGGTCTATCATTATAAAATCACTATTATAATATAATGAATGAGCTTTTTCTTCCCTCAGTCTTCCCTCAGTCTTCCCTTGGCCCAGCTGTCCTGTTAATCCTAACCCTACATTTTACCAGTTGTGATGTCACACATAGGAAAATGTAGGGTTAGAAAGTGAGACCATAAAACACTCTTTCTGCCTTTTCTCAGGCTAGGATGAACCAATTTCCATTTTTTTTGCACATTTATATACATAGGATCTCAGAGTTCAATACACATTCATATTTCCACCGGTGAAGTAGGTGTTTAACCCTACAGTATTCAAAGAGTTGTATCCAAACGAGGAAGTGAATAGAATTAAAATGTAGTCATAGCAGATTTCACTCCACACTTGATTGTATTACAAAATATCTGTTCAGGGAAACAAAGGCATATTGTGCTTTGAGCCTCAGGTGGTGAGATGTCTGGTTAGTTTAGTTTTTAATGGGATGATAAAACAGAGAGAAAGTAACGGAAGAGAACAGTTTGCTCAGAGCGTTTTATATAGTAAAACCTCATCTGACCTCAAAGATTACGTCATAATATCAAAACTAACAGTACAAACACACACATACACCCTTGTACTTCTATCTTTGTGAGGACACTCATTGACATAGTGCATTGCCTAGCCCCTTACCATAACCTTAATCATCAAAACTAAATGCCTAACCCCAACCCTTACACTAACCCTAACATAAACCTAATTCATACCTGCACCTTAAAACCTAGTGTTAACCCTCAAACAGCCCTTTGAAGAAGTGAGGACCGGGCACAATGTCCTCACTCTGATTGTAAAAAGCTAAAACTGGTCCTCACAAAGAAAGATGCCTGTGCAAATACACACACACACACACACACACACACACACACACACACACACACAATTAAAAAGCTACTTGATATCCTTCATGGGTTTGGCCCCATTATAACAACACTGCTGCAGATAGGCTAATCATATTACTATTAAAGTAATTACAGTTTGTTGCTGTTAATAAGGTCAGGTTTATTTTTTAATATGGATTCATAAGAGCGTCTTCACCTAATCACAGAATCAACTCTTCAGGGTCTGCGGTATTGCTTCTTTGTTTTGTGGCATTGTTTTTGTGTGAAGGCTCGCTGTGCCTCTTGCTTTCGTCTTGGGTTTTCAACACCCTTTGCTACAGTTACATTTTCATCCACCTCTCTCCTCTCTTTCACACTATCCTCCTTCTCATCACCGTTAGTTTTTTTCCCTAAAGGTGTAGTCAGTGATTCTGGTGAACGCTTGTTGTTAAAATCACTTTTTGTCAAAATCAGTGAATATCTCCTCACGATCCGCTATCTATCTATATTTTGTTGTTGTTGTTGTTAATACACAGCCTAGGTTCTGTAAACAGGCATGTTGCTAGTTACAGTGGGACCCCTTTGTTTACATTCCCTTTTGTTTACATACCGGTTTACAGAGCCTAGGCTGTGAATGAACACTTTTTCCCCCCAGCACACACACAGTATAGACAGATAGCGGATCGTGGTCATATACATATTCACCGATTTTTACAAAAAAGTGATTTTGACAACAAGAAATTCTCCAGAATCACTGACTCCACCTTTAAAATTGTTTCAAATTCTCCTGTGTCTATACTAACTCCTGTTACCTGTGTTTCCAGACCAGGCTGTCCACCACCACTCGTCTGCGGAGGTGTGGCCCCACTCCTACATCTCCCAGGGCCTCTACTGTCTGTCCTCCTCTGACGCCTGGGAGCCAATCAGCACGCAGCCCTCTGGTGTGGCTTCTCCTGCTGCCGGCTCATACATCATGGGTGCTGGTGAGAGTCCATTATTATTATTTTTTTTAATAATTTTCATTTTTTTACACAGACAGCGCACATTTTAAAAACAAATGGAACCAGAGTAAGCTAGTAGCTGATTTGCATCTGTTGTCATTTTATCTTAATTGTTGTTTACCTCTACTGAGCATGCTCCACCTGCGCTCAATACTCAATGCGCATCCTCACAATTTTCTTTGACATGACACATTATTGACAGCTTCTGGCCTGTTGGATTATGTCAACATTTTCAATCGTTTATTTTTTATTTTTTTTGCGTTGTGTGTGTTCTAAGACATTGTCGTTGTCCTTTTTAAATGTCTGTGTAAGTGTGGAAATTCGAAAAACAATTTCTCAACAAAACTTGACTGTGTGAATGTTCTCACTAAGTAATAAAATGAATGAATAAATAACTTACTGCGCGTTGTGTGGCTGTCCTAGGAGGCAGCAGTGGAGCAGGGGGGACGCCGGCTGAAGGCTTCGAGGGATCCATCGGCTCCTATCAGTCTCATCTCACTCTGCAGCAGCACAACCAGCTGCAGCAGCTGCAGCAGCTGCAACAGCTGCACCACTACCAGCAGCAACAGATCCTACAGTACCAGGTCAGTAGTGTGTTTTTTTTTTTGTATTTTCTTTTTTTATTGCTCATTACAAATATACAAACTAACACAGTGGTTTATAATTCAAGCCATGGAGACAGTTTGCCTTATACATCCATACACCATCCATAAAGATCCATAAATACAATACATTTTATACATTCAAAAAGGCCAATGCTGAAACCAAAGTATTCTATTTTTACATACACTATGTCTTCCAGGAGGGATGTTGTGCTCATAATTACACTGTGCACAGTAAGACATTGTGTATGTACATATTAATCCTGCAGCACGACCCAAACACAGAAACATACCAAATCAGTAGTAGCCTAATAATAGCTTGAGTTACTATGACTCTATGAACTATGACTTTTCATTCATGTACTCTGTTGTGATTGACTCTGGCACTAAAAACAGGTGCATCGCAAACATTTTTAATATCAATGAAAAGTAATTTTTTTTCTGTAATTTAATTCAAAAGGGTGAAACTTTCCTACATTAGAAATGCATTAGACTTGAAGCTGAGAGGTTTTACAGCAAACAAAGTGAATCATGATGAACTAAGGCTCCCAAAGACAAAGGCCACTGTTGCATTGTTACATCTCAGAGCTCATTAAAAAGCTTTTGCGAGTTTTGAAATAATAACTTGGAAAGGTCGGGGACTGTGTCTGAGAAAAGGTGACCTGATCCAAGACCGCAATGGAAATGAACCTGTTGGCTTTTCTCTGTCTATTTTTAGGCTCTCCCTTGTGAAGAAGACTGTTGAATATATTTCATGACTACATTAATAATGTGATGCTTAAGCCCGATTGTCCCCCTTCCCTCCTGCCCCATCTGGCCAGGCCCGGTCTGCACTCACACTAGTCCTAACGATCCAGGCCTTGGCTCCATTGCTTCTTGCTTATAAGTCACCACGTCTGTTTTATATGTATGTGCATATTTGTATCAGATTGTTTTAGAATATGTTCATCAAGACACATTTTTTTTATACAAACATTTCACTTCCACATCGGACCAACGCAAACTCTTGGGCAACATTACGTGCATGGACCTATTGGGTCGCAAGGAACAGTCTCATAATTTAGCAAACAAAGCCAAAAAGATTCTCAAAAAGTGATCATGACAATAAGCTTTCTCCATAATCACTTCTCTCTCTCTCGCTCTCTCGCTCTCTCTCTCTCTCTCTCTAGTCTTTGGAGCCCCGGACCCACAGTGCGTCCCATTCGCTGCAGGCGACCCCTAACAGCACCATCCACAGCCTGGGTCCGCCCACACACCCGCGCCTGGCCGACCTGTGGAGCTCTGCACAGCTGGAGGCGCACCACGTAGGCACAAGCCTGCTGAATCCAAATGGTCAGAGAACAGACTCTGCGGACTAGAGATGATTAGGACAGGGATAGGCGTCCGTAGTCTGTGGACTAGATGATGGTTTATACACAATCACAGCACAGGCAAGACTAGGACAGGACTAGGACATCTATACATGCATTAAAAAATTGCGGACTATAATAATAATACTAATAATAGACTTTATTACCGACTTATGGTCAAATATAAAAAGAAAAAATAAATAAAACGTACAATAGATGCAAAGTCCTAAAGGCACAAATTTATAAATAGAGAATCTAAGAAATATACTTAAAATAATGCAATAACTATACCCTTATAAATATACCCTATTGATGATGGTGTGTACACAATCACAGCAGGTAAGACTAGGCCAGGACTAGGCTTTATATATACAGTATATATATATATATATATATATAAATATATAAATATATATATATATATATATATAGAGAGAGAGAGAGAGAGAGAGAGAGAGAGAGAGAGAGAGAGAGAGAGAGAGAGAGAGAGAGAGAGAGAGAGAGAGAGAGAGAGAGAGAGAGAGAGAGAGAGAGAGAGAGAGAGAGAGAGAGATTTTGGAACAGATTGAGTCAGTCATTGTTACCATGACAGCATGGATTATTATGAATATGAATGAAGCTGAGGTCTTGATCCCATTTTTTCAGGCAGGTGTCTTCAAAGGTGAAAAAAAGCTGATGTTGAAATTCTGCACAAGACTAGCCTTGTAGCAGCCAATAATGTAATAATGGTCGATATCGGAATACATTTTTTTCATTTTTAATGTTAAAGCTTAGCTAGTAACTTGCCAATAACGTAATAAAATGTCTGAACCACTAAAGTAATAACTTGTAGAGTTAGTAGGTGTGTTTGTGTGGTCAGGTCTTTCAGCAGGAATTCTGATCATTTATAGCCAATAAATCATGTTATATAAAGTGATAAAAGTATATAATTACATTGTTGGCTCTGGTTATTACAGTTTGTAAGGAGTTTTTAAAACCAGGCCAATAATGTAACAACCCGCAAATAAGGTACGCCTATTACGTTATTACATAATGGCAAAAAGGTATTAAGTTAATGATCCAGAAAATTCAATTACTTGTTGGCAAGTTACTAAATAATAATCTTTTATGAAAAAAAATAATCTTACGCTATTGGCTTCTACAACTAAGCCATCGTAGTCATTTTCCATTTTGTTTGACGTTCATCTTGGCTAATGTGTTCTTGTCTTCTTGGATCTGGCTTTGTTTATATCAGCAGGTTTATTTAACACACATCTAGTGCAGTGAATGATGGGAAGGCTAAACTGTCGGCAAGGTAAGACACGGGCTGGAAGTTTTGCATGGATGGAGCACTTTGCCCCAAACAGTCTGCATGACAAGCCTGCAGCGGAGCGGATGACTTTCACACTACGGACACCCTTTAAAACCTTTGCCTAGTTCCTTCAGAGTAGCATGCTTTAAAAGTCCGCAAGTTTGCAACTCTCAGCATTTGGATTCAGCAACTGTGTATGTTGTACTGTACCTTTAAGTGTGTGCATTTTCTCTCTATGGTGTCCTACACATGACAAACCAAAAGCTCTGGTTTGGGACCGGGGTGATATTCTGTTTTTGCATTTTTTTGTACTTCTTTACTATCTTCTTTGCCTGTTTCTATATCTTTGTGAAGGTTAAAAGCAACTGAAATTGAATAGTTTATGTACATTTTTGATTTAATAAAGGTTAAAGCTATAGTGCGTAACTTCTGTCGCCTCCATGAGGAAATTCTGAGTAATTACAAAAACACTGAAACATTTCTCCGACTCTTCTTTGGATTTTTCTGAGCTCCTGCGCCAGTGTCGGGGGGCGATAACCAGTTTGTAAACGCTGCCTTTGGAGCTGATAGGCTTAATCAACTTTGTGTGAACTCATTTGGCGATGGCTTGAATGTTACAAACATTAATTCATAGGAAAAAGTTACGCACTATAGCTTCAAGGATAACTGCAGACATTTGAGACATTTGTTGAGATATCTTATCAAGTATACTGTAGCCTATAATGAAAATGTAAACATACGCACTATAGCTTTAAATATGTTAGAAATGCAGGTCAATAACATGTTTTATTGATTAAAATAGATGCAACAACAATACAAACAAAAAACAAGCAATTAAAACAGTTGACTTGCTGTTTGAAGGTGGAGGTTCAGGGGCAGATGTGTGGACAGATGGCTGACACAGTCGGAGTGGTGGAGACGGTCGGAGAAGAACCAGAGCTGGAGTCTGAAGGTTTCCCTGAGCAACACGAAGAGGAAGAGGAGCTGACGAAAGTAAAGTTTACCTTTATAACATCTTTAAATAAAGGTGAAGTCAGTGATTCTGGAGAACGCTTGATGACCAAATCACTTTTTGTCAAAATCAGTGAATATCTCCTCACGATCTGCTACCTGTGTGCCCTAAATAAAAAAAATACAGTCTTTATACACAGACTAGGGTCTGTAAACGGGTATGTTGCATGGTGGGCCCCTTCTTTACATACCCTTTGTTTACATACACATTTACAGAGCCTATGCTGTGTACTAACACTGGATTGATTTCCAGCAGACTGTGAGGAGATATTCACTGATTTTGACAGGAGGTGAATTTTGACGTTCTCAAGAATCACCGACTACACCTTTAAAACTTGTGACATATGCTAACTGTAGCAAACCACACTGTCTTTCTAACACTTCATTTCCTGGTCTTTGTTTAACAGGTAGAAGAAGTCACATTAACCTTGGAGCCGGAGCCGCGCTCTTTGACGGCGTCCCCTCATCGCTCAGAGTCCCCATCGACTAGAGGCCTGAGCCCCGGACTGCCCACACACACAGCCGAATACATCACCGAGAGGATTCCCTTTGACGTCACGGTTACGCCCTGTGTCGTCCAATCCAAAGAGGCAGAGGCCAAGGAGGAGGCCGCCATTGTTGTTGTCGCGACCAATTGAATCATATTAGGGACCGGAAAAATAGACTTGACAATAAAAAAGGAAAAAAATACTTCGATAATCAAATCAAGCTATTCTATCTCAACTCCCAACACCCTCCCCCCTCACCAACTATTTATTTACCCACTTGGAGGCTGAGGAAATTTCGGGAAGACTTTTTCAGATGAAAACGTTGGATGTTTCAGTGTATCACAAATGCCAAGAAGAAATCCTTTAAGATACAGAAGGAAATGTTGAATATAAATGAAAGTGACAATGAACATGTTATACTGTATTTAAAGGTGGAGTCAGTGATTTCTTCACAGTACATGCCAGTTTACAGAGCCTAGGCTGTGTATTTATGAACACTGGATTTTCTTTCAGCGCACCCACAGTGCGGACAGGTAGCAGATCGTGAGGAGATATTTACAGATTTTGACGAAAAAGTGATTTTGAAAGCAAGAATCGCGGACTCCACCTTTAAGGCAAAAAAAAAAAAACTGCGTGACATGGATGGATTCACAAAACGTTTGGAGCAATCGGACCAAATCGCCTGAACTAAATGCTGTAATAGTCGGACTGTAGGCAGATGGATCTATGGAGAAGTCTCAAAAACCACAAAAAATATGTAAAAAAGAAGAAGAAAATAGGTCAAGAAGATGGATGGAAGGGGCCTAGATACAACATTCAGTACAATACAACACACATGGAATCAACAACACTTGGAACACTATCGAGAACAGTATTTGCAAATAATTCTAAGTGCTTTCTTCAGTCGCGTGTCAAATTTGCAGGACAAGAAATACAGCCGGACATTGTAAATTATTTGATTTGCTTATGTGTGTGTATTTTGCATTGATAGACAGCTTGTCTGAGCCTTAGTTGAGATGATATTATGAGGACACACTTGGAGTTATTTGCAAAAATCTGGACACAACCAAAAGAAAAGTGCATGCTTTTTAACAGTGTCCCGGCCCCCCTAAAAGTATAACACAGCATACAGTACAGTGATAATATATCAAATTGCTTTTTTATAATAAAAGGGAAAAATCTAATAAATTGATAAGTATTTGTATGAATGTTAAGACTTTATGTTTGTATGTATGAATGTAGCTTTGTTTGTGTGTTAAATATATATATTCTGGAAAAACAGACTCTTCCTGGTGCTATTCTGTTTTGTTCTGTTCTATACTGTATGTTCACATGTTGACAACCGTTTAAAGCCATAGTGCGTAACTTCTCTTGCCCCCATGAGGAATTCTGAGTCATTACAACAACACTTTCGGTGCATCTACATGAGGTAAGCCTTCAGTGATGGCACATGGATTTTATACCTTCTGCTGTACGTCCAGGTTTTTTCTTAGCAATAGAATCAACAACTGAAAATTATTTTGGGCTCTTGGGATTTTTCTGAGCTCCTGCACCAGTGTCAGGGGGGTCGATACCAGTTTATAAACGCTGCCATACTGAGAAATACAGATAGAGTTTTGTGGAGCTGATAATAGGCTTAATCAACTTTGTGTCAACTCATTTGGCGATGGCTTCAATGTAACCGACATTCATTTTTATGAAAAATGTACACACTAAAATGCAAAAGACAAGCACGGCTTAAATTACGTGCTATGTATTTTTTAAGCTGCAGTATTTAGGTCAGAGTTGATTTGTTCTCAGAGCTCCACTTAAACACTTAGATTGTTTTAATCATCACAAGAGCCTCATTAACTAAACTGCTCCTTGGAGACACCTTCAAAGAAGTGCCTCTTATCCCTGTAAGTGCTATTATTCCTATGAGGTATTTTGAGGGTTTTCTGGTGCATGCGTTTGGCTGTTGTGTTTTCATTTCCCAAAAGCAATTGTGTATTTGGTTAACGCCAATTTAAAAACAGATAAATTATAGTATGTGCTGCAACATAGAAGAAGCCCTGGAAAGGAACACACTTTAGTCACTTAGTATGAATGAGTCAAGTGGAGATGTGTTTGTGGTTATGTGCTCAAACATATGGAAATACTGAGAATTTATGTTACGATTGCATCTGACCAAGAAGTCAGACAAAAAAACAAAAAAATAATTATATTCACACATTGCATTATATTGATAAATTAGCACCATAGATCACCATTTGACGGGACTGTGTGGGCGTGTAAAACAATCACCATAGCAATAGTCATTGTTTTTATAAAAGGTTTAGCCAGAGAACTGCCGTGATTGGTTCAAAATACTTATTGTGTAATAACAACAAGAGCATAGCCCCTCCTTATCTAAACCAAAATGCTGTAAAGTTAATCAAACTTAAATGACAAAGGTTGCGTTTCGAATCGCATACTCTTTCTTTTTTCTATTCTACATACTACATCCGACGATAAAAATAATCTAGTTAGGATGCAGTAGGCATACTATTGGGACATACTTTACTCTCTTATTTCATCATAACATTGCGTCTTGATCTTGCCTTTTGCTTTTATATCCGTCGCATCCCCGTTTGTTTTCATATGGAGGCTTCGTCGATGTGACGTCACTTCACGTGCGCACTGGATTGTGGGTCAGAATCGCCCAAATAGGATGCACTTTTCAACACTAACAATCTTGGCCGCATGAAGTAGGACATCCGGGTACTTCTAACCATCCTAAATCTGGCCACAAGAATCGGGACATCCTAAATCTTTTTCTACATACTATATAGTAGAAAGTATGCGATTCGGAACGCAACCTATATCTTTAATTTGGATTGATACATTTACCTATAACTCTTTTCAGATGCTTTACTATCACGAAACGTAACTCCCCAAATGACAGTTAGAAAGATTTTGTGGATTTGGGTTTACAGGGGCTTTAAGAAAAAAAAAAAAACAGACACCTGCCTGTAGAATATGTGGGAAGAAGCAACAAAATGTAATTTAGTGAGATATCAGTCAAACTGCATAATTACACTGTTGTTCAATCAATTTAGCCGCTTTAGTCTTTCAAAATTAAATTGGCCATAATCTGAAATCCCTCACTGTGGCAGAAGAGCTATAACTAAATAATTCTAATATAAAATTGAGATAACCAGAAGTGACAGCTACTCAGCTACTCGCACAGAATAACACAAGCTATTATGAAGCAATCAAGATAAGAAATCGCATATGAAAATCCCATCATCCTGTCAAAATAAAGTTAAAGTTAATATGAAAGAGGATCAAATGCTGGTACATTTACATAATGTGAAGCCTTCTGTGATGGCGCCCGGATTTCATTCATACCTTCTGCTGTACGTCCAGGTTTTTTCTAAGCAGTAGAATCAACAACTGAAACATTTCTTGGGTGCTCCTTGGGATTTTTCTGAGATTGTGTGACATTTTTTTCCTTGTGATTTCAAAAGGGAAACATATATGTCTGTCCTACCTTTTGCTTCCAGATTGGGCCCGGATGTCTGCAGTTAAAATGTGTTCCTTTCGTCACGCCTGATCTGTATAAATAATGGTTAAAATCAAAAAAAAAAGAGCAATTAAAGCATTTCACTTAATAAAACTTTATTCCGCTACATCATTCACAGTTTTATAAATAACCAGATAACATTAGACTCTACTCAAAAAGATAAATACATACATACATTCACCAAAACTAAACGGACACAATAAAAATTCAGACAAACATACATTTATTTTATTGTATTACAGTATGACTGGGTTTAAGACATCAGGGCACTTGCTTGTATAGCCAATGATCAGAACTGTATTTTGTAGTCAAGAAAATCTTAAGAAAAAGTAGAAAAAAGTTCAAGTGAAGACGAACACTTAGATGCTATAGTTTAGTGAACAGTAGTTTTGGGATGGGTTTAAATTTCCATTATGTGATAGTGTAGATATTAAACCGAGCAAAATCATTAATAAAAACTATTAAAAAAATATGGCATTATTTTAGCTGATGGTTTCGTTTGCTGTTACAGGTTATGTATTATCATAAAAGGAAAAATAAGATGTTTTAGAAACATTTAAAAGTTCCTCATAGTCTCTTTAAATTATTATTTGCAGAAATCTGGAAGGCATCGTGGTGAGGTGAAATGAAAAATAGAAAAAAAAAAAATATCCAGGACCTATTGAGCGGCCGCCTTCAGCTGCACCATCTATCAACTTAAGCATTTTGCAATGAGCTTTGAGGCTGCGTACACAAGGTCAGCTCACACTTTGAAGGACGTTTGGTTTGGTTTCATAGCTTTGGACAAATCTTCCACAGTGGACTGAGCAGGGCCATTAGTTTACTGCTGTCCACTCCAGATGGTGTGTCGGGCAGTTTATAAAATCAATAGCTTTTGCTCTCGACACATAAAAACCTTTTTTAAGACACAAACGATCGGGAGAGAGAGAAAGGGTTCACTGGGTTTGGATTGCTCTTTAAAACAACCTGTATTATCTTAAAGGTGGAGTCAGTGATTCTGGAGAACGCTTGTTGTCAACATCAGTGGATATCTCCTCGTGATTTGCTACCTGACTGTACTGTGTGTGTGTGTGCGCTGGAAAAAAATAGGTGTCAATACACAGCCTTGGCTCTGTAAACTGGTATGTAAACAAAAGATATGTAAACGAAGGTGCCCACCGTAGCTGGCAACATGCCCGTTTACAGAGCCTAGGTTGTGTATTAACACTGGATTTTTTTCAGCGCACACACAGTACGGACAGGTAGCGGAACGTGAGGAGATATGTAATGATTTTGACAACAAGCGTTCTCCAGAATCACTGACTCCACCTTTAATAAAAGCCTAAGAAGGCAACATACATGTATTTTGACAAACACAGAGATCTATATCCAAAGTGTAACAATGTAAATGATAGCAGTATATTAAAACGCTTATAATAATGCATGGCAATGTGTGTGTGTATTTGTGACAAACAACCAAAGGGGAATTATCAAAAAAAATACTGTACACAGACAAAGAAAAAACATAGTGGATGGATTGAGCAAGGCATATATGGAGTTGTTTTCCTATCTTACAAAAGTGCTGATGATTTACTGTATTAAATTCAGATTAATTACAGAAGCTACGGTGGCCTTCAAGGACAAGAAGCTACTAAAGATGGCATCATCCACCACTACTGCCTCAAGTCTTTCTACAATATCAAGTGATGAGGTGAAGATGTATTTAGTTATTCTATAATACTTAGGTGCAACAGCGGCGTTTTTAAGGTTGATCATTCTCTCAAATTGAAAGACCAGACTCTCGAATAAAAATAGAGAAAAATAATATATCCAAAGACACAGGGTTTGTTTTTTCCCACCTACTAGAAGACAAAGGGACAGACATGATAGTGAGGGGACGCATAAACTTAGCTTAGCTTCAAGCAAACACACAGCTTGCTCTACAAACGCACTGCTGACAGAAAGAGGTAAAATGGCTCAAAGACCAGAGCACAGCGACAAATTAACAACAAAAAACAAAATATTAAAACACAAATCACACCATTAAAAAAACTTTTCCGTTATAAAAAAACAATAGCCATCACTTGTTTCTTAACTAAACCATTGGCTCATCGTCGCTGTCCTCTTCATCCCCTTTAAGAAGTCCATGTAATGTGGAGAGAGGGATGAAAGGAGGGGTAGAAGGAGGTGGAGAAGGAGGTCTAGACAGAGAGGGGACAGGGGGAGGGGTTGCCGAGGGAGGGAGGTTTAAGTTGCTACGATAGCTACCACTTTTACTTCCTGAAACGCTGCCTGTGCTACTACTACTGCTGCTGCTTTCCAGTTCTAACTTAACTCCCTCTATCCAAATCTCCTCCTCCTCGTCGTGGTGATGGTGATGGTGGTGATGGTGTTTGGGGGAGACAGGGGTGGTTGCCGGGGTGACGGGGGATGCTGCTGCTGTTGCCGAGGGAGAGGGAGAGGACAGAGCGGAGGTGGAGGAAGGAGGGAGGGCTCCTGGGGAAGATGGAGGAGGTTTGGCTGACTTGTGGTTACTGATGTCTCTGAAACTCGCCAGAGGAGGACGCAGACGCACACCGGAGCGCGTGGAGCCCTCAATGGCCTTCTGGAGCTGCAAAGGGTGGGGGGTGGGGGGAGGGTTAGAAGTAAAGTGAATCAAGTAAAGTATGATACAGAGATGATACTGATTTTAAAAAACAGACAGAAACTCTTTACGTTTTACAGTAATTCATAGTTTACAATAGTAATTCGTAGTTTACAGTCGTTCATATTTAATACAATGTATGTATCTTTCATATAATATAACCCCACATTTTGAGTTCTACATACTAAGAAGTCCAAAAAGTTGTGCCAACTCGTTATTTTTTGTTGAAATTGTTACTTGAGTTTAGAAAAACAAAATCAAAAAATATTTGCATAGACGAAGGTGACATTTCTTACCTCTTTCAGTGCCACTACACCCACCAGTTTACCAATACTGGTTACATAGGCGTGGCTGAGCCCGAGCAGAGAGAATAGAGTGTGGGTCTGTGTGAGAGAGAGGGGGGAGAGGGAGAGAGAGAGAGGGAGTGAGAGAGAAAGAAAGAAAGAGAGAAAGAGGGAGATGGAGAGATAGAGAGGGAGAGAGATGCGGGGAGAGACAGAGGGAGATAGAGAGAGAGGGAGAAAGAGAGACAGAGAGAAAAGGTCAGGCGTCAAAATTAGGATAAACTTCCATGCCCCTCTGATAGCAGTAGGGCCTTATAACAGACACATTCACAGGCTGTGGGCTTCTCTGTCAGCGCTGCCGTCTAGACACTATGTCATAGAGACAGAGAGATGAAAGGGAAGCTGCTCAGGGCTCCAGGTGAAACACACACACACACACACACACACACACACACACACACACACACACACACACACACACACACACACACACACACACACACACACACACACACACACACACACACAGAGAATAGGCATTGAGTGTGTTACCATGCACACAGCAGCACACACACACACACACACACACACACACACACACACACACACACACACACACACACACAGAAGTCATTGAGTTTGTTACCATGCACACAGCAGCATACAGCAGCACACACACACACACACACACAGAGAAGTCATTGAGTGTGTTACCATGCACACATCGTCACAGAGCAGATTGGGTCACACTGTGGATGAGCTGTATGTATGCACCAGCACACAGCTACAGCACAAAGACACCTTTGACCACAGATGTTCTATGTTATGAAAATGTGTTTTTTCTTTATCATTCCATCAACCCCTGTGTGGGATGAAACCTGTCGCCTTGTTGGTATATTTTTAACCTTATACGCTCCTCCTCACAAAGGCTTTTAAACTGAATCCTTTCTGAGAGGATTTCTCACAATGTCAACATGGACCTTTCATGATTGTAAAAAGCAGAAAGAAATGAAATGTCCAATTCAGTGAATATCTCCTCACACACACACACACACACACACACACACACACACACACACACACACACACACACACACACACACACACACAGTAACGACAGCGGATCATGAGGATATATTCACGTCATAACAGAAGTGATTCTGACAACAAGCGTTCTCCAGATCCTTTAGGTAAATATGAATTATTCATGAAATGCAAATCTACATTTTATTTGAATAATAAAGTTAATTTAAATGCACTAAACAATGGAGTTGATTACAAATAAAGCATGTAGCAGCTGCTTTCCTTTTCCTAGCTGGATAGAACAGAGAATCCCCGTGATTGTTAGCCCACACATTGATTATTAAACCAAACAACCTCCCCTCCCTTAAGAATCTATTGTTGAGTTGTCATTGAGAAAAGGCTTTGTGTTTGTGAAGAACAGCTTCTGGTAGACATAAGACTGTGTATAAAAGAAGCATAACATGTGGGCGCTCGCTTTGTTAACTTCTCCAACAAATAATGGCATTAAATTGAAGTTTGCGTCATATTGGTTGATTCAACGGGAACTCCCTCGTTTCAAGATGGAGTGAGTGATTCTGTAGAAAGCTTGTCGTCAAAATCAGTGAGTATCTCCTCATGATCCACTACATGTCAGTATACTGTGTTCAACCAGCCTAGGTTCTACAGACTGGCATCTAAACAGAGGGTACTTAAACGTAGGGGCCCATCGTTGCTAACAACATGCCCGTTTACAGAGCCTAGGCTGTGTATTAACTCAGTTTTTATTCAGCGCACACACAGTACGGACATGTAGTGGATCGTGAGGAGATATTCACTGATTTTGTCAAAAAAGTGATTTTGACAACAAGCTTTCTCCAGAATCCCTGACTCCACCTTTAAATCACAGTGGGAAGGCTTAGGGCTCCTCAAACGGCCCTTTAAAGTAGCATTTAAAATGTCTACTGACCCCTGGGATGTCTGTGTATCTTCCTGTTGCTAGCTACGGTGGGCAACTTTATTCACATACCCATTTCCAGAGCCCAGGCTGTGTATTAACTCTGGATTATTATTCTTTTTAGTAGGGTAGAGTTTAAATGTGTGTGTATCTCAGTCTCTCCTCCACTGACCTTGTGCAGAGAGGTTCTCTCCACCAGTTGGAACGGTGACGGGTCAACTCTGATCTCATCGATCTCCACCGGCTTTTCCATCTCCACCTCTTCCCACGCACAGATCTGAAGCAACAAGCAAGGGCATTCACGGTTACAGGAGGAAAAAATAACCCATTATATTCAAAGGGCTTTAGGTTCAGAGAGGGGGAAATATCACATCCATAGTGGAGAATCAATCACATTTTCTTTAAAGATTATTTTTTGGCATTTTCAAGTTCTATTGGATAGTACAGAGTTGAAATGGGGAGACAGAGAGAGAGAGAGAGAGAGAGAGGGAGAGAGAGAGAGAGAGATAGAGAGAGAGAGACAGAGAGAGAGAGAGGGGGGGGGGATGACCTGCAGTAAAGGTCCACGGCTAAGATTTGAACCCGCGACCACTGCAACAAAGGCCGGAGCCAATATGGTACGCACTTTATCCACTACGCCACCGGAGCGCCACGACACATTTTCTTTTATATTGTCCCTTCTATGATGAACTGAAAATAACTTTCTTTAAATGAAGTGACCCTGAAATATTTTAGGGTAATGATGACGATGACAGGATGGAATGGTTCTTCACTTTCAAAATGCACTTTTGGTAGCAACAGCCTGGATTAAGCATCAGGATGTGTTTTTGTTTTTGTTAGTATTAGCATCGTATTTATTTATTTTTGGTTGCTTGACTGTTTGTTTGTTTGTTTGTATTGGTATCTTGTAAGCCCTTGTTGGGCAAAATTGTTACCCTATTCACCTGCAGTTTCTCAACTAAAATAACTGACCAAAAACACCTAGCAAAGTGTGTGTGTGTGTGTGTGTGTGTGTGTGTGTGTGTGTGTGTGTGTGTGTGTGTGTGTAAAACTAAAGGGGAATGACCTTGTCCAGTGTACAGTATGTGTGATGAGGTAGTTAGCTAGCTGTGACACAGTTTGAAGTGGTGAAAACCCTTGAAACCCTGCAGTGTCCTTTCATGTCACCGTTCTCCCCTCTGAGATTTAAGACATCTGACATCTTTTAGCCTCTTCATGGATTTTACCCACAAGCCTATTGTGACAGTGGCAGCAGTCTAGTAGCATTTACTGGGTTGATGTTATGGGGCATTTTTGGCAGTACAATGCCAAGAGGAGTAACGGAAGACAGAGCACAATATTGTTTTGGTGGTCTTCAAAAAAAGAAAAAAAAAGGAGAAAAAAATTATGTTTTTCCTTTAAAAAATCCTGTCCGTGTTCACACTGCAGTTAAGAAGTGATTCTGAATGTGACACAGATCTCCGTGACCTTAGTGTGGCATAGATGAATGCCTTTATTGAATTTTAGCAGTATTGACTTTAAGCAGAATGTGTGTAAAACCATGCCTGTGGTTACTATACCTCCTCTGGTGTCATTGTGTCCGACATGGGAGGGGGACACGGCTCCTATAGGGACAAAAAAGAAAAGACAAATGATAAAACGAGAGACTTAAGTGAGTGATACAAGTGAACAGACGTGGATGGATGTCACACATACAGGTTACGATGTCACCTTCGAATCTAATACACTACATGTGAGTCTTACATAACAGAAATAAACCCATAGTTCAAACCCTGTTCACCTGCACTGTCTGGCCCTACATTGGATTTCTGTCTATTTCTCAGGACTGGTGATAAATTGCAAACAAAAAGCACATTGTCTTGTAATGAGGTTTCTGTCATCCAGAATCTCCAGCTCATCACTCATACAGAAAGCTTTGTGAGTAAACTGGATTGAATTCAGGGCAACACCGGCTGTGACCTGCTTTATAAAACTATTTTTATAAGCGGCAACCGTCGTTCATTCAATTCTGTCGAGGCTGGCAGTCTAGAACAAACATATCGACAACTTGCAACTTACTTACACAGTGCAACAGTTGTGAGGATTTTTTTAAATTATATTCTCATGAAGGCCAAAAGGTATGGAGCTTCAGCTTTAATATAAGACCTTTGTAAAGACGGTTCAATACCTTGTCGGTGAAATACAATACTTTTAAGGCCTTATTTTGAGAATAGAAAATGTTATATTTTAAATGCTTTTAGGACTCCTGCTAGTACAGAATGACACCGGCAATTTACAAGCCGCAAAGGATTCGACATAACATAAATCAAATTCTAATCTTACAATCAAAGCTTACAAGCATACTGTATGATTATCTCCATTCCTGCTTGTATAAACAGATCACATGTATTTGCTTTCTTTCCCTGTGAGCGAGTACATCACCTTCAGTATCTGGATCCCCAAATTTCCATATATGGGGGAATATAAACAAAACATGCTCTATTTCAGGGAGTGTGTCTGAGGAGGAGGAGGAGGCAGTTTTGAACTGTATTCTTGTGCCTTTGTCATATCAGATAAGTGTGTATCTGGCTGACTAGAAAGCGGAGCACATAATGATATATTTACCTTGTAAAAGAAAACCGAATAAATATGGATTATTTCATAGCAGAGCCATTGCGAGGGTGTGGATTTGGAAGAGATTTTTGTTAGTTTTTTTCCGTCTGTTTTGTTTATTTATTTAATTATTTAATATAGGCCTATCCTATTTTTATTTATTTATTTATTTATTTTACAAAAGGTTGATTATTGCATTTTATTGATGTAAGATGCAGTGTGTAGTTAAGCTGTATTGTAGTGTTAACAAACATGCATCAAAAACGTCACACACGTACACACACAGACCTGCGACTGTCCCTCTGTCTGTCTGTTCTTAGGGGTGAAGAGATTCCTGAGTGTTTTCCTCACAGACTGGAGTGGACCTTTCTCTGGAGAGAGAGAGAGAGAGAGAGAGAGAGAGAGAGAGCGAGAGAAAGGCAGAGAGAGAGAGAGAGAGAGAGAGAGAAAAGAAAATGGAGATTGCAGGAGGTTGATTGAAAATTATACAAAAGCTGCTTTTAGAAAAATTACAAATTAAACTTTTGAGAGACTGCGACAACCCAATGCAACCTATTGTTGTTGCCTGGATACCGTTTCAGTGGGAGACTGTGTGTGTGTGTGTGTGTGTGTGTGTGTGTGTGTGTGTGTGTGTGTGTGTGTGTGTGTGTGTGTGTCTACAATAGAGACACACACACAAACACCATCTGTTTACTCATTGCTGTTCTGTTTGCAAAGTTATTCATTCAAATCGTTTTACATCTGTGGAGATTAGAGGCAAGTCAAACTGTTGACACAATATTATAACAGATATTTTTAACCTTCTATTGATAATTCTTTGCAGCTTTTGGGCAAGGATAACAATAAAAGTAAACAATAGGGTGACTGGCAAATCAAAACATTACTCAAGAGCACCAACAGTCAAAAACAACCCAGGATATATTTAACTCACAAAGCAGTGTGGAACTCGCAAAAAACATTAAATTATATAAAGCTCCAGAAAAAAATAAGAGACCACTCCAAATGTTCAGTGTCTCTGGTTTTGCGATCATATGTTTGAGTAGAATGAACATTTTGATTTTATAATATAAACTACTGACAACATTTCTACCAAATTCACAATAAACATATTGTCATTCAGTTATTTTCCATTAAGTAATGTAGAGATAAAGATTTAAGAAAAATCCAGACTGGTCTCAATTTTTCCCGGGGCTGTATGTGTGTGTGTGTGTGTGTGTGTGTGTGTGTGTGTGTGTGTGTGTGTGTGTGTGTGTGTATATATATATATATATATATATATATATATATATATATATATATATATATATATATATATTTAAATGGCAATACTGCTGCTGTTTTATGGATTGTATAAGATAACGTTTGTCCCTATGGTTGATTACCATGGTTTCACTTTTCATACTTTATCTAAGCCTGAATAACTGTCAATGACGTTCTTAACACATATAAGAACATGGTGAAACAGCCCGTCTGGACTAAACAACACTTAGTCATAGAAGAAGCCGGCAGGGAGACTGAGAGAAGAATAAATCACGTTTCATCCATAGACTCCATGGTTACAGCATCTTAATGAGCCAAACTTGACTGAAGGAATCAATATAACTGAGACTTCCACTGTCCAGCCTCCTGCACTCCATGTCAATATGAAAAGCTGGGATAGTTTTCAGATGTTTAAGTTTGTTTACATGTTACAATGGATGTTAAGGTGACACTTAAAGGTGGAGTCCAAAACATTATTTTTTGAGAGATAATTTTTCAACAAGGTAAAAATGTACTACTTACTACTACAGTCAGTCCATTTATTTATTGTATTTATTTATGCCAAACTCTACATGTAGCTGTTTTAATCAGGCTATATTGCACTTTCACCCATTTGATTTTAATTGCAGCCATTCTACATCCCTGTCTAAATGTTTCAATTTTTTTTCTTCTCTTTATCAGTTGTTGTGTAGTTGATGTATTTGCATTGTCTATTGTGTATGTATGTATGACACCCCTCAATTGATCTCTTGAGTATCAATAAAGGTTAAATGAAAACGAAAAATGGATTTGAGTGCAATTTGACTTTGAAACGTCCACTAACTGAGCACACAGTAAATGTGAGTATGAAATGTGTGATCTCACCGGGGACAGGAGCTGTGTGGTTTAAAGAAGCTTCCTGAGGCTTTGATGGAGGGAGTGGGCCGTTCCTCTCCTCCTGAACTGGGACGCCCTGCAAGGAACACACACCTCATTGATAGAACAGCTTCCAAAACACATGGATCATAGAGTACGCCATGTTGGTAGTTTGTTGTGTTTTGTCTTTTGTTTCTGTGTTCACTTTTTCAGTTGTGTGTGTGTGTGTGTGTGTGTGTGTGTGTGTGTGTGTGTGTGTGTGTGTGTGTTCTCTTTAATACAAGAAATGCAGTATAACTTGTGTTAAAATCTCAAAATGACATGTGAGTGCTTCAAACAAAGACTTACAACAAATACCTGATGATAATAGTAAAGATAAGATAGCATTCATTAGTGCATAGTGTTATAAATGACATTTATCTGAACCAAGCAGCGGCCCGTGTACCTTCTCTGTGTCGTCCTCTTCCTCCTCGTCTACGTAGGCGAAGGATTCCCAGCTGTGTTTCTCTGACAGGTTCTGATCCCTGAGACTCTCTCCCTGAGTACAGAGCAACACACAAGACTGCTGTATGGAAGGAATATCTCTTCCATCCGATTTATGAAAATAAAATAGAATTGAATTGAATTTCTAGCACGCAATATTAATGCATTGGAATCATATATCTGAATATTTTCGCCTCTAAATTTAGCTCCTGAAATGAATTATTTTCACCTTTATTTTTCAATGTTCGCAAATTCAGAATACAAAATGCAGGTTTAAACGATGTAATATACTTAATTCAGATGCAAAATACAATGCATAGTCCTTGAGTGAGACACTAAATCTACAATAGTGTATGTCTCTCGCTGTGCTTACCTGCATCATTAGCCTTCTGTCCGGGGACAACCACCAATCACAGAGAGCGTGAAGCTCCAGCCGGTCGATGCTGCCCAATAGGATCATAGAATCTGGAACCAGGAAGTAAAATAACTCAAGACAACTGCAAAGACTTCAACAGTGGATGAATATTTTGACAACAAAAAAAAGTGTTCGATAGATAGATAGATAGATAGATAGATAGATAGATAGATAGATAGATAGATAGATAGATAGATAGATAGATAGATAGATAGATAGATAGATAGATAGATAGATAGACAGACAGATAGATAGACAGACAGACAGACAGACAGACAGACAGACAGACAGACAGACAGATCATTCTTGTACCTCTGGAGTCGACCAATGGGATAGATTTGAGCGATGACGAGTCTAGAAGGTGTTTAACTTCTCTGTACGTCGACTGAGAGGAAACAAACTGAACCTTCCTCACCATGATGTCTTCTACAAAGATGTTGTACTGACTGTGGGACAGACACACACACATGGACAAAATGTCAACATAGAAAAAAGATACTGTAACCAAAATACCTGTGTATGTGTAGACATTAGCCTTAGCACAAATGTTAAAACAGATTGCTTTTTTCATTCATGCAGGACATCAGACTGTAGTAGTGAAAGTGCAACAACAATGTAAGACAGATGCAAGGATAATGTAATACCAAACCATGTCTAGAGTGACAGAGAGACAGACAGACGGACAGAGAGACAGACAGACAGATAGACAGATAAACAGACAGACGGACAGACAGATAAACAACCCTCCCTCACCTCATGTGTCTGAAGCCAAGGTAGGGCATGTAGGGCAGTTTAGAGTGACAGACAGACAAACAAACAGAACGCCAGACAGCCAGACATACATACACATACTGACAGACAGACAGACATATATACATACATACAGACAGATAACCCTCCCTCACCTCATGTGTCCGAAGCCTAGCTCAGGCAAGTATGGCAGCTTCTTGACCTGTATGATGGAGTCGTAGAGGGAGGGCTGCAGACCCTGAGCCACCATGTTAGCCAGGATGACGGCCACCATCATGGGCAGGATGTGAGAGATCTGCCCCGTCAGCTCAAAGCAGATCACTGCTGTGGACACCGTGTGAGTCACCGCGCCCGTCAACGCTGCTGCACCTGGAGGGGGGGCAAGAGGACGGGACGGGGTTTAGGCTAATGTGTGTGTTTGTGTGTGTGTGTGTGTGTGTGTGTGTGTGTGTGTGTGTGTTGTGTGTGTGTGTGTGTGTATAATTAAAATATATTTAATTTCACTGATGGTCTCGTTTGCTGTTACAGGTCTTGACTGTTTCAGAAAAAGTCAGCGATTCAGAAGAATACGTGCTTTTTTTTCAGTGCACACACAGTACTACATGGGGTGGATTGTGAGGAGACATTCACTGATTATGACCAAAAAGTTATTTTGACAACAAGTGGTCTCCAGAATCACTGACGGTATGAAGATAGCATTCTTTAAGCTGATCATTTAAAATCATCAGAGGAAAAATGAGCCTGTCTCTGGAACATTTAAAAGTTCCTCGTAGGACGTTCAAGAAGGTTGGAAGCAAACGAAGGTCAAAAGAAATTATTGACGAGAGAGAGAGAGAGAGAGGGGGGGGGGAAAGAGAGAGAGGGAGAGAGACAGAGAGAGGGGGGAGAGAGAGAGAGGGAGAGGGGGAGAGAGAGAGGGGGGAGAGAGAGAGGGAGAGGGAGAGAGAGAGAAGGATGAAAGCGATGAAACAAAGGACAGGGAATCACAAGGGAATACTGAGGGATCAAGGGAGAACAAGGAGGGACTGGATTAGGAAGGAAGGACGGACGGACATGTTTCTGGGTCAGTGGCTGAGGTTATGTGTGTGTGTGTGTGTATGTGTGTGTGTGTGTGTGTGTGTGTGTGTGTGTGTGTGTGTGTGTGTGTGTGTGTGTGTGTGTGTGTGTGCGTGTGTGTGTGGGTGTGTGTCAGTCAAAGTGGCACGTAACTGTAAGAGGAAGTGGAAACATGATGGAGAGAATAAGAGAAGGGAGAGTAGAGAGAGAGAGAGAGAGGGAGGGAGATAAGAGAGAGAAAGAGAGAGAGAGGGAGAGAGATAGAGAGAGATAGATAGAGAGAGAGAGGACACTGAGGGTGACGGACTGTGACAGTTAGAAAGGACAGGGAGAAGTCGAGGCCGACAGCTTGGCAGTAAGGCTTCCATGGTGTGAATCATTAAAATATGCAGATCTGATGGATGACTGTTTGTAGTTAAGACGATGTGCCTTGGAGTGGATAGTCGCTAGTCTTTTTTTTTTGAGGACAAACCCTTTTCCTTTGGCTATCTTTTATTTCTTATTATCCCTTCTGGTAAGACGCTGTCATGTGACGCATAGCGAGTATGAGCCCTTCGTCTTAATCACATTACACATCACTTTTTTTATGATGGTATTTAACGGATTTCCATTGCTATTTTTTTTAAATAACTCAGGAAATGGTATGACTGTGTTACTGCTCAATTATTAGTTGGACAAAAGTTGAAATGTAAATCAACTTTGACAAACTGAAGAGAAATGGGGGAAGAGAGGGTAGTGGTGAGGGGGGGAGGGGGGGGTCAAAATGCTAAAAGGTCAAAATGGACAGAAGTCAGACTAACCAATGACTGCGTACCCTCCAGGGATGATGCGGTAGAGGATCCCGTCAAACACGATCCCATGAGGGAAGAGAGTGGCCATGATCTCACCCACCAGACGACCGAATGCAGCGCCTGCAACAGGAAATACACGCGTGAGAGGGGTTCCTTTCAAACTGATGAAACTAAACACACTTTCAAAATAAAAGAAGACAAGATGACAGAGATATATATTTGTGCATTTACATATTTGGTGTGATTTGTGGAAAAAAAGTTGAGCACTGGACATTTTTGCAATTTTTTATTTATGAAATGATTTATACATTTCAGAGCTTAATTGTAACCTTTGCAGATGCAGAAATATTTTATTTATTTAATTCATCCAAAGGCGTAGCATTTTATATCCAGGCTTTTACTTCCCTCATGTGAACAAACCATATGCAATGAAACCATACATGCACCAATTAAATCCCCCTTTCAGAACCATGGAAAGCATAGTTTC
>OX442367.1:2407775-2505275 GCA_949357725.1 Hyperoplus immaculatus | reverse complement strand
ATTCATACCTGCACCTTAAAACCTAGTGTTAACCCTCAAACAGCCCTTTGAAGAAGTGAGGACCAGGCAAAATGTCCTCCCTTTCCAAAACTGCATACTATAGTGTTTACAGTGGGATATTAAATGGTTCGATTTACTATATTGGACTGCGAGACGACATTTATACCCTAATATTCAAAACCAAATTATTGTTAGTTTAATTCGGTCTGAACGAATCACACTCTATCTTCCCCGGAGAAAAAGCAGATTTAGTGTCAGGCTGAGACAATGGAACATTATTATTATGATTGGATGTGATTATTCTATTATAATCATGTCTGACTGTCATCAAGCATTTGAAGTCCTCTACAGATGACATTGTCTGGATGTTAACGAGAGAGTGAAAGAGAAAGAGAGAAAGAGAGAGAGAGAGAGAGAGAGAGAGAGAGAGAGAGAGAGAGAGAGAGAGAGAGAGAGAGAGAGAGAGAGAGAGAGAGAGAGAGAGAGAGCGATGTCTGGTTGGTTTGTACATTTTTAATCACAGCCTATTATTGTCTGATTCAGTAGACTGTTCCTTGGCAGCTTTTGTTACTGATGCTTTTGCTACCGTCATGCTGCATGGACCAACACATGAAAGCAGACACCTGTGCTCTATGTGTGTCTCTCTTTTCCTCTCCTGATAGCAATGGTAGACTAATCCATGTTAATTAACCAAGTTCAGAAAGTCACATTTGCATAAAGTTTGTCTCGTAAACATTTTCCATCCATGCACTTTATGGGCACAATATGTACAGGGATCATTTTTAAATCTACATATCGCTATTTATATATTTATTTTTAAACCATTTTTGTCATTTGCTGGAGAGTGCCACACTGTATTTCGTTGTGTACTACAATGACAATACAATCCTTGAATCTTTAAGAAGTCACATCTTTTTGATTTTGTAATTACGTATATGTGCTGTATACTTTACATGCTGTACATCCTCAACATCTTTGTGAATGAGAGCTTTGCCTCAATGATCTATTGAGATTAAATACAAAGCTTGAGTGAATTAGCATTCGTCTCTTGGTCGATGTGGGAAGTTTCTCCACCTCTGTTCACCCGATGGGATTTATTTTTACCGACAGTTTCATCTACTGACTGCTGATTCACAGTCAAGCCAGCACCTACACAACTGGGATACAAAGGATATATAATACAGTGTGTGTGTGTGTGTGTGTGTGTGTGTGTGTGTGTGTGTGTGTGTGTGTGTGTGTGTGTGTGTGTGTGTGTGTGTGTGCGTGCGTGTGTGATTCAAAGAAAACATAAGAATGCTTGAACTACTGGCAGGTTGCCAACATGGTTGACCTTGGACAGTAAGAGAAAGAACACACACACACACACACACACACACACACACACACACACACACACACACAGATGTCCCCAGTTACCAGTACACAACGTGAGTGACCTGCAACAAATGCCCCTTATGGAGAAGAGAAGTGGGATGACGAAAATGCTGACGTCATGTGGAGCCACACACACACACACACACACACACACACACACACACAGAGCTACCTTCATGAGGAAGAAGAGTATGAGTATGAGGAAGACGCTGACGTCGGGGTGCAGCCAGGCAGCAGAGCGGCCCAGACCCACGGGATACGGAGCGCCAGAGATCTTTGTCCAGGTAAAGTTATCAAACAGAGAGTTGATGCATTCTCTGGGCATCAGCTGGAGAGAGAGGGGGATGAGGGATAGAGGTATAGAGGGATGGAGGGATGGAAGAAGGGTTAGGGGGTAAAAGAGGGAACAAGGGAGGGGTAGGGAGTGGAAGAAATTGAAGATAGACTTATTTATTTTTAAATTTTTATAAGAAATTGGAGATTTTTTTTTTTTTAAGGATGACAAATTGCCAGTTAGTTAATATTACCATGGTAACAACTATTGTTACTGGGGTCCAGACAAAAGATAAACAAACAAGATATTCAACATTACAAAGACTATCATAAGTATTTCACCATTGACTATATTTTGTTCTACTGTTACATTCACATTTCCTTCTCAACAGATGTATGTAGAATTTTGAATAGTTTGTTGAATTGTTGAAAGTGAATTTAACCACTACACAACGAGCGCCCCACACACACACACACACACACACACACAAACACACACACACTTCAACATTTTAGACAAGTGAACAATAGAAAATATTAATTCAATTCAATTCAATTCAAGAAGGGCCATATCCATGAAGCTTGAAGCAGAAGGGATGGGTGGCCTTATCCAATGAATCATCCTCTGTTGTGATGACTCATAATGACTAATTGACTCCAAACACTTTGCTCATCATTCACACAGACGCCTCAGAGCTTTAGAGGTTTGCTCACAGGCACAGAGCCACACGCACCTGCATAACGCCACCGCCGCCGGGCAAAGAAAGCTAAAACAACATCAACGTCATTTAGATTTTTCTACTTTTTTGCACTTTATACTTGAACTAAGGGGTTGAAACTATGGAGTTTGTTTCTTTATTCAAGAGTGTGGTCGTTCTATTTCTATTTTATTTCATGTTTACTCTTTAAAGGTGGACTCAGCAATTCTGGATAGTGTCTGTCAACTAGCGATTTATTTTCCAAAGCGAAATTATTTAAATTTAGACTTGACTTCACTCCACAGTTTGTTCTAAAGGTGTGACATATTTCTTAATGAGGCTGTGAAAGACATGCACGACGAAATATGTTAAGGTTTAGCTGACTGACATATGCAAACAGATGGTTACACATGCACTTAATCGTATAACACACACACACACACACACACACACACACACACACACACACACACACACACACATATTGGTCTATTGTTAGCGGCAGTGAAACACATGAATAGCACAGTACAGCTGGGTCACAGATGAGGAGCGGAACACTGATGGTGACTGTTCAGAAATTCTAGAATAGATTTCTGTTTGGAGTCGGTGAATATCTCCTAACAACCCGCTACCTTGTCTGTACTGTGTATGCGCCGCAAAATAATTTGGTTTTGATAAATATTAAGTATTCAATACTAAGAATTCCATGTAGAGAAAACATGTTTTGTAAACTAAATGCAGGCTCTGTGAATGTAAACAAATGCCCCTTCCTCTGAAACTGCATAGTGCACCTTTAACACCTTTAAGACCTTTAACACGCTAGACAGAAGAGTGTATAAGACATGCGCTCTGACCTCTCCTGCCATGAACTGACCAAACCCTGGAGGGAACGTCAAGGTGGAGATGACCAGAGTTACCACAGCGGGGAAGACCAGCCGGCTAGGACGAGAGACAGGAAAACACATTCATAAATTGAACATTATGGAAAAGTTCGTTCAAAAAGAGAAATGTTCATATATTCTAGATTCATTACACAAAGTTAAATATGCCAGTTCTTTATTGGTTTTCATTTTTGATGAGTAAGGCTTACATCTGTTATAGAAAAATATCACAATGAAGTAACCTGCAACCATCCTAACCAATCAAAACACAGACAGAACTGGACTCACTATTTGGTGAGGAAGCGCGTCATGGCATTACGTCGTTTCATAAACAGCACGACCTGTCTGTTGAGATAGACGAAGAACGCCCCCAGGAACCCACAGCAGATCCTACAGAGAAGAAATTAAAGGTGGAGTCAGTGATTCTGGAGAACGCTTGTTGTCAAAATCACTTTTTGTCAAAATCAGTGAATAACTCCTTACGATTTGCTACCTAACTATACCGTGTGTCCTTAAACTAATCTAATGTCAATAAATAGCCTAGGCTCTGTAAACGGGCATGTTGCAAGCTACGTTGGGCCCCCTTTGTGTACATACCAGTTTACAGAGCCTATAGGCTGTGTATTAACACCACATATTTTAGCTGGTCTACCATTTCGACATGTCTCTCTTTTTCCTCTACTGATGTTAATGGTCAAACACTAAATTGGTTTGCTAGTTTTTTAAATGTCACATTTGCATAAAGTTTAACTCATTAGCATTTTACATCAGTTTGGTGACACACCTGTGCAAACACATGTGTGCTGCCAGAGTACACACACACACACATTCACACAGACAATCAATCTCTCTCACACACACACACACACACACACACACACACACACACACACACACACACACACACACACACACACAAAGAAAAGCTGCCAAGTTATTGTCTCAGTTCTCTCACCCAATAATGGCGAATGCCGGCAGCTCCTGCAGATCAAAAGGGAAATCCATGCGGAAGTTTGTCCTGAACAGAGCAGTGATGGTTACTGTGCGATAAAGACATAAAGAAAAGGCACAAAGGTCACATTTATTTGTATCTATTCATATTGTTTTGTAGGAGCAAACATAGCTTAGCATCTTACTATGTTATTGTTCACGTTTACGGCATCATACTAAACATTTCTGGAACTCAATTGATATTCTTATGAGGTATTGCGGTCACCTGAATCAGACATTAAAATGCTCTGCTACTACATGGTGGAATAGGACACCACCTAGAGGAAAATGTGTAATGTGCATAAAATAAATACATTGAAAGTGACAATAAAAAGATGTTTCCAAGTGATGGTAATTGAAGTAAGGGCGCCCTCTAGTGAAAGTTTGATAAAGACATGTCTATGGCTATACTTGTGAGGACACTCATTGACATGATGCATTCCCTAGCCCCTACCCTAACCCTAACCATCAAATGTCCTCACTCTTTAGGTCTAAAACTAAAAAATGGTTCTGATAAAAATAGTTGAACAAGTACACACGCATGCACACGCGAGCGCACACACACACACACACACACACACACACACACACACACACACAGACACGTACCTGCGTCCTTGTTGAAGACAGATAGCACTCTGAATATGAAGGCACTAAACGTAGCAGCAAAGTATCCTCTCCAGTAGTTTCTAACGGCAAAGTATGTGGACGTTACCTCGATACTGAAGAGCACACCTGGGGAGAAATAATACAAAACAGGGACCATGAACTTTATTTATATATTATATTATATTATATTATATTATATTATATTATATTATATTATATTATATTATATTATATTATTGTACATATTATATCATTTATATAATATTTATGAAAACAACACACCAATGTACAGCTAAAGCAAGGGACACGCAAACAACCTGATATCTACAAATGGCAACATTTTAGTATATTTTCAAATTCAAAAATGTTGAACAGAGCCCCCAATTTTGGTTTAGGTGTGCATGGACATCAAATGAGTGGGATCTGTATAACAAAATGTATGGTTGAGGGGTAATACAGTACCCGAGTAAAACCACCCAACACTAATGCAGAGACAGACAGCCTCCCTACTACATGCATGACAAGTGAAAAAAAAAAACTGAATAGAATAGTAAAGTTAAAAGTGTGTGTACCTCCAAGAGGAGTCCCGAAGCAGCAGCCGACCCCCACAGCACAGCCCACTGTCAGGATGTCTGTGTAACAGTATGGGTTCTACTGAGACAGAGAGAGAGAGAGCACAGAGGAGTCACAACATGTACTGTAACATCAGCAATATCTCATAGCGTATCAACATTGTCACTATCAAACAAAAAGTTGCATCGAGGAACTTTAAAATATTTCTGAAACAGTCAAAGTTTCCCTCTGATGATCATGAATTACATGTAACAGCAAACAAGACTATCAGTGCAAAGAATGCTATTTTATATCGTTTTTCTTAATGTCTTTGTCATGGGTACACGCTCACCCAGGAACAAGCGCTGGCGTAGTAAAAACACTACCGCTTTCGTCCAAATGTTCCTCTAGAATTAACAAAAACTAAAAGTTCCTCTGAGCATCTTTAATCATCCTTATAATAAATTGTATTTGATGGCGCTTTTCTGAACACTCAAGGTCGCTGTACAGTTTTACAACAAAAAGCGATACAAACGGAATACTTGTACTAATTCTCATTTTAATATTTTTTCCCCGCAACATGAACTTACCTGATAAGCTCCTGAGAAGAAGGACATGAACCGGCTGAGGACGGCAGCACAGATACTGGCGATGTGAACGAACGGGCCCTTAAGCAGAGGAGGGGAGGAACCAAGATTAGACACTGAGAAAGCAGTGTAAAGCATACAGTACAACTCCACTTTTATTCAGTGCTTTATACATGTATATATTCATAATTAGTCAGTACACCGTTATATTCTGTATATTATTAATGTTATGTAATATTGTACACTTACATTTTATTAAGCATACAGTACAAGACCTAAAACTAAGGTTGGTTTATTATTATAGTGTAAAAATTATCTTTTTAACCACCAGAGGGCGTAATCTATTCATAATTTTGATTTGATTACGATTTTCGAGACAGCATAAAGTTAATTGAAAAACAAAAAGAGGATAATATAGGGAGGTGGGGGGGAGGGGTGTATATATCCAAATCCAGGTATCGAATTGGGTCAGGGCATTTGTATTAAAAGTATGATTGTCCCAGTTGACCCACCTCTTTGCCTACGGGCATCCCACTGCCCAGAGCTGCAGTCAGACCGATGACTTTAGCGATGAAAGCTTTGAGAGTCAGATACTCCTTTAAGACAACTCCTCTCAGGATGGTCTTCAGCTCCGGGATCCCAGAGCCTGACACACACACAGACACACACACACACACACACACACACACACACACACACACACACACACACACACACACACACACACACACACACACACACAGGGGAGCAGGAGAGGTTTAGGAAGGACAATTGCAGTTATTAAAGTCATGCAGTGAAGTCATTTTCAAAATGTTTATTGATTTTTCCTAAACGGTTATGATTTCCTAACCGGTTACACCCCTATTGCCTACTACATTACAAATCTAAACTGTCTAATATGCACTTGATAAAGGCAGAGAAGCACAGAGAGCCATGAGAAAGTGTGGGCATGCTAACACACCGATAGCTTGAGGAGCGACCAGGTGACAGAAGAGAGAGGAGAAGAGAATGAAGATGATGGGATATGAGACCCAGGCCAGGTACTGCAGCGGGACATTCCCCTTCAGCTCCACATAGATCCACTTATACACTGATAGAGGGAGGGGAGGGGGAGGGAGGGAGGGAGGGGAGGGGGAGAGAGGGAGGGGGAGGGGGAGGGAGGGAGGGGAGGGGGGGGGACAGCAAGGGAAGGGTGGAAAGATAGAGGAGAAAAAAATAAAAAATAAAATAAAGTAAGAATAATTAGGATTTGAAAAGACAAGTGAGTAGATAGAAAAGAAAGAGTTTCCTATAATGTTTTGGAATGTTAAAATGATTTAGATGGACACTTCGAATAAGACCACTGGGTGTTTTGCTTCTCCTTGCACTGCATTTGTTGATTATCTTTGTCATTCTGTAAGTGTTTTAATTGTGCAAAATAAAAAATAAAAATGATAAATAATTTCAACAGAAGTAGGAGATGCAAGATATAATTGAAACAAGCATTAAAGGACAAAGAATAAGAGACAAATGCAAGTGTCTCATCTAGTATGTTTTTCTTGTCTTTCTAAAGCTATAGTATGTAACTTTTTCATTTGAATTGGTTTCATTTAAGCCATGGCCAAATTAGTTGACACAAGGTTGATTAAGCCTATCATCTCCACAAAACACTCTCAAGGGGGTAAGCAAGGGAGCGTTGACATCTAGAATCTCACCACCAGTTGATGCTGTTATTACACACTGCACCTTTAATGGCTTCTGCAATGCATTGTGGGTAGCTTACGTTGCAGGCTCTTTGCGCTGGCGTAGTCCATAGTCCAGCTGACCAGCGCCATGGTGATGCCCAACAGAAGCAGGAAGATCCAATCCTCCCCCAACCGCGTCACGAGGAACCGCTGAACCCGCGCTATGCAATCTACACAAAACCAAACAAACCATCATAAAATAGGAACAATACACTAAGCTATCTACATATTTACTTAAAGTTGGAGTCAGTGATTCTGGAGAATAATTTGTTGTATATCTGTGAATATCTCCTCACGATCCGCTACTTACTGTGTGCGCTGAATGCTTTTCTTTTTTAAATATACACAGCCTAGGCTCTGTAAACTGGTATGTAAACAAAGGGGCCCACTGTAGCTAGCAACAGGCCCATTTACAGAGCCTAGGCTGTCTATTAACACAGAATCATTTATTTCAGTACATATATGTGGCTGATCATGATGAGATATTCACTGATTTTGACAGCAAGCGTTCTCACCTCTACACTTGGAGTACGATCGTTTCTTCTTGATCGATGAGGTAATGTCTGGTTCGGCGGTCTGTTCGTCAGCCATCTCCGCCTCCAGATTAAACTGTGTTCTGTTCCGGTGTCTGGCGTGGAAACCGTGTCCCTGGCGACTGTGGAATCCATTCTGTCCCCGGCGGCCGTGCCCGTGTCGCGTGAGCCCCCCGCGGTTGCTACGGGGAAGGCTGCCATGTTTCTTTATCTGTCGCTCTGTCAGGAGCCGCGTCGCCTCCCGACGGCCCGACCCGCCCTGGTGCTCCTGGTACTCCCCATAGAGCTGCAAAGAAATACATTAATATATCAATTTATCAATCCATTAATCAATTAGTACACAACTGGAACACATCATGTTATAATGCCCATGTCTAGGGTTTCCAAGACACAATTTAAAGTGATGCTTTGCCCAAAATGGTGAGGTACGTTAAACCAATGAAAGTATTTATTTACAAAACCAAGTGAGCAATATATCTACTAATATCAAGTTAACATTCGTTACGAGGATGAAATGCGTGACTGTTTATTTATGTATTTGGTGACTTAAGGTGGAGTCAGTTATACTAGAGAACGCCTGCAAAATCAGTGAATATCTCCCAACGATCCACTACTGTGTGTGCTGAAAAAGAATCCATTGGACACAGCCTAGGCTCTGTAAACGAGCAAGTGGCCTCCTTGTTTACATAGACTTTGTTAATTTACCAGTTAACATAGCCTAGGCTGTGTATTTACACTGGATTTTTTTTCAGCGCGCACACAATTCGGACAGGTAGTGGATCGTGAGGAGATATTCACTGATTTTGACAAGCTTTCTACAGAATCACTGACTCCACCTTTAATTTCAAATCCAATCCAATCAGACATAAGCATGAATTGTGCGTAGTGGGATCGAGTGTGAATGTGGAGTAGGTTAGTGCCTTTTAAAAATAAGCCGGACCACGTGTTAAACCCAAACAGCTCTATGGAAGCGGAAACACGGGCCCTGCCTCGAGATTTATCACCTCAGTCTGGACATCTGGACAAGAGATTTATTATCATACAGTATCTGTGTCGTTCCCTCTCTCACGTCAGCATACATATGAATTAAAGTATCATAGAAAAGTCGTGAAGTCAAGAAGTGAAAAGTTCATATTCTAGATTCATTACACAAGTGAAACGTGTCAGGCCTTTCTTTTGTTTTAATGTTGATGATTACGATTTACAGCTCATGGAATAAAAAATCCAGTATCTCAAAAATCGATTGATTAATATGTGAAGAGTATGTTTATTCTGGATTAATTTCACTTGATGTGTAACACATCTAGAATATTTGAAATATTCACTTTTTGAATAGAATTACAGAAAAAAATTACTTTTCATTAATATTGTAATTTTTTTTAAGATGCACCTGTATGGAAGTATTGTATATTTTAGCACTTTTCCACAGTTATGTAACCAGGGCAACAATACATTCTGGGTAGATCATCATCAGACAATAGATGATCCAGGAATATAACTGACGAGCTCGTAAGTCGAGTCCGAGCTGACACTTTGCTGTCACCTTTCAACAGCTTCTGATTTAGCAGCTTCGTGGACAGAATGACTGATTGATGGATGATTAAGACGCATAACACACACACACACACACACACACACACACACAAAGAATAACAATGCAAGGACACACATACTGCACATACACTTTCACACTTGTAAACACACACTGTGCTACACACATACACATCACTTATCTCTTAATTTTTTCCAGAGCTGTATACAAACCCACACACACACACACACACACACACACCGTAGCTTCTATAAATTCTCCAAATCAGAGGGGTTAGCAAGGGAGCAGTGCAATCTAGATTCTCACCACACTAAATATACTACTAAATACTCCGATATTGCACACTGTACCTTTAAGCAACAGCATTTTCAAACTTGACTTGGAGAAAGACTTCACCAAAATACATTGCATAATATTCTTAGAGAAGAGGTCCCATGCTTTTTAAGAGGGGACTGTTTTCTTCTTCATCATAGATTATTCCTGAGGTGGTGAAAGCTCACAAAGAGCAGACGCAAATGCACGAGGAAACAGATGTCACCTCACCATAGTGAAATGCCAAACAGATACATGGCACACTGTCAACATCACACCTCACGCAACCATTCATCTTTACACTATAAGGTGTCCCAGCATATCCTTCTCTCTTTGTCATTAGATCATGTAAGAGCTTTCACTTTCATCCTTCTCTAACACAAACATCAAGGGATGATCATGATGATGGATGATAACTGTTTGTTACTACAACAACTTGTTTACATACAGCCCCGGAAAAAAATTAAGAGACCAGTCTGGATTTTTCTTAAATCTTTATCTCTCCATCACATATTGAAAATGCTCTAAATGACAATATTTTTATTGTGAATTTGGTTGTGAGTAGTTTATATTTTAAAATCAAAATGTTCATTCTACTCAAACATTATGCCTATAAATAGTAAAACAAGAGACACTGAACATTTGGAGTGGTCTCTTCATTTTTTCCAGAGCTGTATGTAATGGCCTTTTCCACTCTTCTATATTATACAGTTTAACCTCCAGAAATCGTTT
Source organism: Hyperoplus immaculatus (assembly GCA_949357725.1). Classification (NCBI taxonomy): domain Eukaryota; kingdom Metazoa; phylum Chordata; class Actinopteri; order Uranoscopiformes; family Ammodytidae; genus Hyperoplus; species Hyperoplus immaculatus. The sequence continues at coordinate 2,494,458 of OX442367.1, read as the reverse complement.
TACTTTTAGAAATGTGTCTGCCTGTTTCCGCTCTTTGTTTTTATCATCTCTTAAATGCAATTTAGATATTTCTTTAATTAATAATATTATTATATTATATATAGCTATTAATGTTTCTTAATTTTGTAAATGTATTTGAACGCCCGTTAAGCACTTTGAATTGCCTTGTATCTGAATTATGCATTAAAATAAACTTGCCCCGACTTGCCTACAAAGATAGGGTCAGCTGATCATTTTATTTTAATGTTAAATTTTATTTTTTAAGTTTGAGACATGGAAGTTGAGTGTTTGGAAATGCAGTCAGCTGTTGACTAACTTCACTACCAAGCAGCCCAGGACGTCCCAACATGCCTCCCCCCTCTCAGTAGAGTATGTTTTGTTGCTAGTAATCCATCCTTCCAACCCTCCATTACCTCTTTCAACCTCTCCTTCCAGGCCAGGGTAACTCTACTCTGTACTAATCACTTGTTCTACTAGCTCATAACTCTCTCTCTCTCCCTATCTACCTCTCACTCTCCCTCCCCCCTCCCCCCTCTCTCTCTCTCTCTCTCTTTCTGTCTCCCTCTCTCTCTCTACGCGGGTGAAACATTACTCTGGGATTCTGGGGCTAAATTTAGCGCCAGTGAGATCCAATATTCCTAATCATACTTCCCACACCTCTCTCACCTTTCAATAACTCCTCGTATTATTCACTTTCTCCCACGGCTCTTTCTTTCCGTTACTCCATTTGTCTTTAAAGGCAATTCTATAGAACGCTTGTTGACAAAATCACTTTTTGGTCAAAATCCTATATAGCTCCTAACGATCCACTACCTTTCTATACTGAGTGAGCGCTGAAAAAATGCCAGTGTTAATAAACAGCCTAGGCTCTGTAAAAGGGCATGTTGCTAGTTACGATTGGCTCTCTTTGTTTGGAAACCCTTTGTTTACATACCAGTTTACAGAGCCTAGGCTGTGTCCGTACACAACAACGTTTTTCAGCGCACACACAGTACAGACATGTGCCAAACGCTACCAAAGCTCATTGCGCACACAGGCACAGCCACAGAGAACATATGCAGGGCAGCAATAGCGAACAAGCATGCACAGATTAAAGGTGGAGTTTGTCGAAAATATCACTTTTTGTATATTTTTTTGCATAATCAGTGAATATCTCCTCACCTTTATAAAACACCAACAGACTTCCCCTGGATGGATCCCCTCTACTTTACAGTAAGTAAGTAAAAAGTATTTATGTAGCGCTTTTCACAGACAGGGTACAAAGTGCTTTACAATGTGCATAGAAAATAAAAGCATATTAAAATATTAGTAATTACGTCTAAGAATAAAAAGAATTCTAATGGACAGGTAGCAGATGCTTGCCGATAGTGATCATGTGTTGTTTATTTTCCCAACTGTATCGTATCACACTGTGAGAATGATCTGTCTGTCTATCCGTCGGCCCTTTGTTGTTGTCCACATGCCTTCTTAGAGAGCTGCTTGTGTGTACTGCACAACTGAATGTGAATGCATGCCGTGGTGAGATGTCATTTGAAGTCACACCTAATGCACATGAAGGTCTCTTCTAAAATAGAGAAGGGTTTAACTCCATACATACTAAATGACTGTCACCTACCCGGCACTGTGCCCAGTCTACTGTATGTAGCAGATTGCACTATTAAGAGGGATCTTTGTCTTTATGTGTGTTTTGTTTATTTGTTGTATTTGCATTTTAATAAGATGTTCATGAAGATTACCCGTCAACGTTAATGTTTGTCTGGTTTAAAGGTGGAGTCAGCTATTCTGGAGAATGCTTGTTGTCGAAATCACTTTTTGGCAAAATCAGTAAATATCTCCTCACCACCAGTTTTTCTTGCACTGTGCACTGAAAAAACAAATATGTTGTTAATACGCAGCCTAAACTTACACAGGCTTTGTGTTAACACTGCATTTTTTTCAGCTCACACACAGTACAGACAGGTGGCTGATTGTGAAGAAATATTCACTGATTTTGACAACATTTTATTTTGACAGCAAGTATAGCTGACTCTACCTTTAAATGTAGCTAATTTACAGTATCTTTAAGTGACCATTAAATATGAAATTATTTGACCATACGCATACTTCTTTTGAGATGAAAAGTAAAAGTGACACAGGACTCCTGTTGCCATTAGTGACAGTGTAAACATGAGGGTTACCACAACCAACATTCACTCATACAACTTCCGTGACCACCCAATAGGCGTAGGGTTTCAGGAACCATTAAGTACTATACGTTCCTCGTAAACACAAGCCCTCACATAGCGGCACGTCAACACAGCAATAGCACTAGAGCTGTATGGATTAGTCTTCAACGATTGTTAGGTGGAAAGAATGAGCTCATATTTCCAATCATGCATTTTTATATATATTGTAAAATTAACTTTGCCAGATTTTGAAATGCAAAAAAGGTCTTCAATGAAACTTCAAATATTACTGGAGGATGTTGAGTAGTTAAAGTGAAGAATTAGAAAACAAAAACGGGGCTACACGATTAGGCTAAAAAGCTTCATATGAAAAGTCAATAAATATATTTCTCAAAAAAAAAAAGCTTCATATGAAATTAAAAAGAAATACGTGTCAAATAATATATAAAATAATTCAAAACATTGTAACTCAAATGTTTGAGAGTCTAAAGTGATCTGTCATTCTGATTGTTATTTTATTAAAATATATTGTTTATCGTGAACTGTGCTCACCACAAAAAGGAATTATAAACAGGGCTTTTGTTTCACATTACATAACAATCTACAAGTTTTTTTATTTAATTTAACTTTTATTTATCCTCGAGAGACCAATTGAGGGGTGACCCTCATTTTCAATGACGTCGAGTTCAAACAAATTCAAAGGAAAAACAACAATACATAAACAATATTCAACGCAAATACATCAAATACACAACAACAGGTGCAGAGAAAAACCATTGAAACATTTACACAGTGGTGAAGATTAAGTGGCAGCTTAAGTGTTCCTATTCTTGTAGTCGCTTACTGTACATCCCAAAACAAGCCAAAGGACAGTGAGGCCTTTCTAACAGAACACTCCAAACACACGATGAGAGTCCTCCAGATGTAACTAACAAATGGTAAAGCATTAGCACCGCTGCAAATGACATGATCGGGTTCCAGCTCGGGACCTTGAAGACGCACACACACACACACACACACACACACACACACACACACACACACACACACAGTGGTGTCTCTCTCGCTCAGTTTCTTAAAACACACACACATAATGAACAGATTCACAATGCAAGGACACACGTACTGTACACTTTCACACTTGTAAACACACACTGTGCTACACACATTACAAGTCCTTCTATACATGTGTTAATACAAACCGGGGCTTAAGGAACCAGGCGCAGAAAGGGTAACGAACAGATGGCCGGCAGGGGAGGAAACTACAAGACGGTGTCAGTGTGTGTGTGTGTGTGTGTGTCTGCGTGTGTGTTTATGGGCACGCCAAGATCAGGGGTGAAGGAGGTGCACGGGGTTCTATGCACCTGTCGCGTGACAAAGTGCGTGACCCGTGTTGTTATACATCGGCTAATTGGTCTTCACTATGTCCAGAACTCTCTCACACACACACACACACACACACACACACACACACTCTCTCTCACACACACACACACCCACACACACCATAGGTTAAGACAGGCTCCATCCATGCACATGTGGCTTATACCGCCAACACAGGTGCGTCATGCAAGAACGACTTGAGAGAAATTGCCATGAAAGACAGGTGGACAGACGTAGACATAGACGGATGGACAGACAGACAGACATACAGACAGACAGAGAGAGAGAGTGAGAGTGAGAATAAGAGGAAGAATAGAGGGACACTGACCAGGGTTTGCTTGTATCTCAGAGCCTTCCTTTCCGACGCATCTGCGGCCATTGACACACTGTCGCTGGCCCAAAAATAAACTCACCCGCTCGCCCTCCGTCTCAGCATTACCAGGACTGCTCTGGATGCCCGGCCAGGAGGCTCTCACACACACACACACACACACTCAGGCAGACACACACACACACACTAACTCAGGCACACACACACACACACACGCAAATGGATACATACACTCATGTACACACACACACACACCGACACTCTGTCTGTCACACACACGGTGTAAACTAGTACCAGCTGGGGTTACCCCCTGTGCCCCACGCACCCTGCCAAACCCCTGTGACGTGAGGTCAGCAGTACATAAGAAAGACTCAATACCAGGTTTGTCAAAGTCATTTAAAGTTTGGAACCAAATACTTTTATTGCCCAACATCTAAAAAAACAACATCTAAAAAGACACGGGACGCCTGAGAAGCAATCGCCCGCCGCTGCAAAGACCCGGATCAAGCTACAGTATGTCAACACGGCCATAATATAAAACTACAGTCATGTGCATGTGGGTACGCTTCTGTTGTTCTCTGCACTAGCAAGTCCTACTGGCTGCTCAGAGCACCTGTGTGTGTGTGTGTGTGTGTGTGTGTGTGTGTGTGTGTGTGTGTGTGTGTGTGTTGGTATACATGGTATAGATGGACAATTGACCTGAATACTCACCTGGGATACGAGGACCTCGGTGGTTTAGCCGGACTATGCCGAGGTCCGCGTAATTCGGAAAGTGTATCTGCATTTGCGAGTGTCTAACTAACATAAATTCCAATTTTCTGTGAAAGTCCTTATTTACCACTTGACCTGATTTTTGTGTATCCCAGTGTATCTCACTGCGCCCCCTATCACACTTGGCTGCAGGTGCACTTTCATACACATTTCTGATACACACGGCCGAAATTTGGCGGGATGTCTTCTGATTGGCTGGTTCAAAAATGTGGGCGGTCCCCACATGACGTCACTTCAAAGGTCCGCCCAGAGCTAGGGTGTGTGTGTAAGTCCCATGACTGTGCTATGGTCTATATGGACAATGGTATGTAAGGACTTTATCCTAAAATGCTTTTCAATGTGTAAGTCATTATAATATCTCAGTGTATGTGTGTAAAGCAGTGATCTGACTCAAATATAACTTAGGAGGTCCTTATGGTTTATAGGGTCCTGTCTCAGTGTTGGGTTGGGATTGTATGTGATGGACCAACACAAAGTGGGCTAGGGTGTGTGTGTGAAGTCCCATGACTGTGCTATGGTCTATATGGACAATGGTATGTAAGGACGTTATCCTAAAATGCTTTTCAAAGTGTAAGTCATTATAATATCTCAGTGTATGTGTGTAAAGCAGTGATCTGACTCAAATATAACTTAAGAGGCCCTTATGGTTTAGAGGGTCCTGTCTCAGTGTTGGGTTTATAGTAGCATCACTTCGGTTTATCAGAATACTTTGACCAGCTGCATTTGATCTGTATGTTTGTTGAATGTGTGGGTTTAAGTTCTTTAGTTACATGTGTTGGATTGTGGACCCAGCCAAAAGTAATAATGAAATGCATGATATTTGCCTTTACATGACTAAGGACAAGTTTCAGTGGATTGTTTAAAACACTTACATAAATAGCCTTGATTCCTTTCACATAATGTTAACAGGGAACATTCTTAATCCCCCTAACAAAGCTAGGGGGAGATGTTAAAGTGAGAGCAGAGAAAGAAGATGGTTCTTAGTCAAGCCCCTAAACCGCAGCAGTGATAGACTCGAGAAAAGGACACGTCATGGCGGCCGGTGCAGCGGCCGGTGCAGCAGCAGCACGGCGTGCTGAGTATACACAAGAGTTTTCGCGAATTAAACCGGAGATTTACCATACTGATGACGGTAGAGTCATAGTCGAGGATGAATTGCTGAACTTTATTGTGATCAAAATGCGAACACTAAGCCAAGATGATATTGTGGCGGTTGTGACGAGCAGTTTCAGCTCCGAGCGGATTGAGTCCTCAAAGGCAGTTTTAGCAGAGCTCTTTCCACACAACAAACGCTGGATCTCCTTCAGGGGACAGAAAAAGGATATTAACAATGTCAAAATGTGCATGCAAGTGCTTAATGAGTGCGGTGAAGAGGCTCCAAGATTTGTGTCGCACTTTTTGGATGAATTACCCCCTGTATCATTTAATCACATTGATGTGTCTGCGCTCCTCGGGAAAATGCAGCAAATCAATGCTGACATTGACTACCTAAAAAGAACTATGGGAACTCAGGTAGATGCCTGTGAAACTATGCGGGAGGTTGCTGAAAAACTTGACAGCCGGCTGACTTCTGTGGAGGGGCACCGTGCCCCGGACGCTACGTCTCCGACTGCCTGCTTCTTTGATGTGGAGATACAACCCGGCCCTGCGCTTTCCTCGAATGTGATGGAGAAGCCGCCGGGCCCTGATGCTGCCCCCGCTGGTGTTAATGGATTGCTGACAATATCGCCTGGCAGGAACGGCGGCTGTCAACCAGCCCCGTATGTAGATCCAGCCCTGGGACGTACGCAGGACCCCCCATGGAGCATGGTGGTAAAGGGTGGGCGCCGACTGAAGCAAGTACGACTGAAGCAGGTAGGCCTACCTGAGAACTCTGCACATCGAAGCCCTATACCTTGCAATCAGTACTAAAAACTCCGGCAGCAAGGAATGTGAGAAAGAAAACCGGCATAATCGGGACTGGTGTGGATAGCAATATACTGGCTGTCAAAACAAAGATAGTTAAGGTATTTGCTACAAAGTTTGATCTCAGTTTGGAAGCCAACACTCTCAGTGAGTACCTAAAAACTAAGTTGGATCGGGAAGTGACATGTAGAAAAATTGAGTCTTCACAGAGTAGATTTAGTTCCTTCTGTGTCACCGCTGAATGTAATGATGTGGCGGAGCTTTACGACCCGCTGCTTTGGCCCGCTGGTTCTTTTGTCCGACGCTACTATGAGCCCCGTCGCCCTAGAGGAGCAGACGGACGCCCGCCTGGACCAGAGGATGCCCCTCGCTCCCCGGGCGAGGGGCTGCTGCACGGAAACGGGGCTGGGGTGCCTGTCGCATTGGTGGATGAAGACGGGGTGAAGGCCAGCTGCTCCGCAGGGAGCGACAACACACATTAAATGCGTGTTGTTTCATACAACACTCGCGGGTTGCGGGTAGGACATTCTGCTACTGACAGATCAAGACGTCTGGTGGTGGATACACTACTGGATGAATGTGACATTATGTGCCTGCAAGAAACCTGGCTGGCGAAACAAGATCTGGATAAATTGAACACTCTGCACGTGAACTTTCATGGGGCTGGAGAGTCTACTACTGACCTCAGTACGAGGCTGGTTCGAGGTAGGATAGCTGGTGGTGTTGCTATACTGTGGAACATTAAATATGACTCAATGGTGAAGGTGATGCGTCTAAATGTTGACTGGGCCATAGGGCTAGAGTGTAATTTTAATGAAAAGAAATTTACCATTTTAAATGTGTATACACCGTATGAATCGTATGAGCACGAGGATGAATTTCTGAATAGGTTAGCTTTTATTCAGTCCTTCATAGAGGAAAACAGCTCAACTTGTGTTTATGTCATGGGTGATTTTAATGCTGACATGTCTGATAGCAAATCTTTATTTGCAGCACACCTGCAGCAGTTTTGCAATGAGTCCAAATTATTTCTATCGAGTAAAGCTCTGTTGCCTGACACAAGTTTTACCTATGTTAGTGAAGCGTGGCACACAACTTCTTGGTTAGATCATATTGTGACCACAGCTGATGCTCATGCCTCGCTGGTAAATGTGGAGGTTTGTTATGAACTTGCCACCTCTGATCACATACCTATTGCTGCACTGCTAAATGTTGAGAATGTTCCTCTGCTGTCCAGAAATAATAATGCTGCTTCCTCAAGTAAACTGGACTGGTTAAAGCTGAGCAGAGAGGATGTGGCTGGATACTCACTGCGTACTGACAAGCAGTTAAATAATATTGCTCTGCCTCATGAGGCCCTAATGTGCTCTGATATGAATTGTAAGGACGTACAGCATGCTGAAAAACTTTGTGCCATGTATGATACTATTGTGAAATGTCTCAATGCCTCCAGTGAACCTTTTAATAAAGGTAAATGTAAGGTACGCAACATCAGACCTGGGTGGAATGAGTTTGTAGCTGAGCAGCACGCTGAGGCAAGAGAGGCCTTTAGACTCTGGTCAGAGGCAGGTAGGCCTAGACATGGGGTTTTGCTAGATATGAAAAAACGTACAAATGCTAGAGTTAAGTATGCACTCCGGTTTATTAAGAAAAATGAAAACACAATGAGAGCGGACTCGCTTGCCAGAAATTTACAGAACAACAACCCCAACTGACTTTTGGAAAGAGGTCAAAGTAATGAATAATAACAAAACACCTCTTCCGTCTGACATTGAAGGTGTTAGTAGCCCAGAAAAAATTGCTGAGCTTTGGCGTGAGCACTACTGTAACCTTTTTAATTGTGTTAAAAGTAATCCAGTTAGGATCAATCGTGAACATAGTGATATCTCACCAGATATGATAGTCAGGGCAGCAGATATCTATGATGCCATTAACATGTTGGATAACAACAAAGCCTGCGGTATGGATCGTATATCTGCAGAACACCTCAAGTATGCCAGCCATAAGCTCTGCCCTTTGCTTTCCATGTGTTTTAATGGTTGTCTGGTTCATGGTGTCCAGCCAAATGCTATTATGTCTGTAATATTAGTGCCTGTGCTTAAAGACAAGGCTGGTAAGCTCAACAGTATTGACAATTATCGACCTATTGCATTAGCCAGTATCTTGTCTAAAGTACTGGAGAGAATACTGTTGAATAAGCTAGAAATGTATATTCTTACTACTGACAATCAGTTTGGGTTCAAAAGAAAACATGGCACTGACCTGTGTATCTATGCTCTTAAAGAGATTGTGTTCAGGTACACTAGCCTGAACACATCTGTATTTCTATGTTTTATTGATGCATCAAAGGCATTTGACAGAATAAATCATGAAAAATTGTTTGTAAAACTGTTAGATAGAGGTGCCCCTAAATTTTTAGTAAGAATTTTAGTGTTTTGGTATGCCCATCAAACTTTTTGCGTTAAATGGGACAATGTTTTATCTGCTCCTTTTTGTGTAAGCAATGGTGTGCGGCAAGGAGGAATTCTGTCTCCTATGTTATTTAATGTTTATATGGATGACCTCTCTAAGCAACTTCAAGAGTGTAAGACTGGGTGTGTGGTGGGAGAGAGTATTATCAACCACCTCATCTACGCTGATGATTTGGTCATCATGTCGCCATATAGTGCCGGGCTACAGCAACTGCTTCAAGTGTGCTCTAGTTACGGCATCCAATATGACATTAAGTTCAATCCAAAGAAGAGTGTTATTATGATTGTTAAAACTAAGGAGGATCAGAAGCTAACGTTTCCTTCATTCTCACTGTCAGACTGTACTCTAGAGGTGGTTAGGAAGGTACGTTATTTAGGTCACATCATCACTGATGATCTTTGTGATGATGATGATGTCCAGCGCCAGTGCTGTAAACTTTATGCTCAGGCCAATATGTTGGCACGCAAATTTCATATGTGCACAGAAGATGTGAAAGTTAGTCTCTTCAGAGCTTACTGTACCCCATTTTACACAGCTCACCTCTGGTGTAAATATAGAACAGCTAAACTGAGGAAGCTGCAGGTAGCGTATAACGATGCCTTTAGGATCCTCCTTAAGCTTCCAAGGTGGACTAGTGCTAGCTCCTTGTTTGTGACAAGTAATGTCCCCACCTTTCATGCTGTGTTGAGGAATTTAATGTATACATTTATGTGTCGACTTCTTGAGTCAAAAAACAAAGTAATAATTGCACTCACTGACACTAAACAGAGTGATACAAGGTACTCCTCTGGGCTGTGGAAACATTGGAATCGATGCTTGTATGTATTTTAATCTGTGTTGACTGTATTTGTATTGTATTTGTATTGTCTTTTTATATGGAACTTTGAGTCCGGAATAAAGTATTCATTCATTCATTCTTTAAGATATATCTTCTTTTTTCACTATTTGCGTGGTCTTGATGAGGTATTGCCCCTGGAAAGTTCAGGGGTCACAAAGTCCCCATCCACAGCTGAAGATTGTACAGAGGTAAATCTGTATAAAAGATGATATTTTATTAATATGTTTGCATTAATGATCTTCAATATGTCTTACAACGCTGCTCAAAGCAAAGTTTTACCCTCATTCTTTTTTCAAAAGTATGATTATTTCATTTATTCAAAGCCCAGTTACAGTGCCTTGCAAAAGTATTCATACCCCTTGAACTTTTCCACATTTTGTCACATAAGAACCACACACGTACATTTATGGGATGGGATTTTATGTGATAGACCAACACAAAGTGGCACATAATTGTGAAGTGGAATGAAAATTATACTTTGTTTTCAATACTTTTTATAAATACAAAACTGAAAAGTGTGGCGTGCAAAAGTATTCAGTCCCCCTGAGTCAATACTTCATAGGACCACATATCGCTGCAATTACAGCTGCAAGTCTATTGGGGTATATCTAGAGACTGGCATTTTCGCCCATTCTTCTTTTTAAAATAGCGGAGAGCGTCTGAACAGCCATTTTTAAGGCTTTCCAGAGATTCTCAATTGGATTGAGGTCTGGACTTTGGCTGGTTCATTCTGACACATGACTATACTTTGATTTAAACTATTCCATAGTAGATCTGGCTGTATGTTTAGGGTAGTTGTCATGCTGGAAGGTAAACCTCCGCCCCAGTCTCAAGTCTTTTGCAGACTTTAACAGGTTTTCTGCCCTGCATTTGGCTCTATCCATCTTACCATCACTCTGACCAGCTTCAAAGTCCCTGTTGAAGAAAAGCACCAAGGATTTTTCTTGCATAGAGACTTTTTTGGCGCCCGCCAAAGAGGATTTATCCAGCGCCAAAGGAAAATCACCAGTGCCAAAATGATAAAGATTGAGAATAAATATAGCAATTTAAAACCTTTTCAAATTGAGCCCAATTTAGTTCATTCTTCTTGTAGCAATAACTCAAATTTCAATTTCGATTACTATTACGGCTTCCCTCAATCATGAAAGCAAAATAATAATTGTTATTAAACTATCGCTGTTCCCCACGCCGTGACATGCAGGCTTTTAAATTCAGTGAACCCTTTCAGCCGTGCGCTCCACTCGGCCCCGCCCTCACCTGATAGTTTAGCTTTCGGCTGGTCCAGAGAGTAGGAGGGAGATGTTGCGCATCGCCGGGTGTTTTGAAACATTACTAAAAGACGGAAGATAGTCAGCCTTTGGTCGAGAGGAAAGGTAAAACTAATTGTGTTGTCTGGAAACACTTCAGACTCAGAACAGACTAAAATAATGTGCAAGATAAGTCACACGCGTCCAGCATGACAACCACCCTAAACATTCAGCCAGATCTACAATGGAATGGTTTAGATCAAAGCATAGTCATGTGTCAGAATGGACCAGTCAAAGTCCAGACCTAAATACAATTGAGAATCTCTGGAAAGACTTGAAAATTACTTTTCTTTTATAAAGATTTCAGCTGTGGATGGGGGCTTTGTGACCCCTGAACTTTCCAGGGGCAATACCTCATCAAGACCATGCAAAAAGTGAAAAAGAAGATATATCTTAAAGAATGTTCCCTGTTAACATTATGTGAAAGGAATCAGGGCTATTTATGTAAGCGTTTTAAACAATCCACTGAAACTTGTCCTTAGTCATGTAAAGGCAAATATCATGCATTTCATTATTACTTTTGGCTGGGTCCACAATCCAACACATGTAACTAAAGAACTTAAACCCACACATTCAACAAACATACAGATCAAATGCAGCTGGTCAAAGTATTCTGATAAACCGAAGTGATGCTACTATAAACCCAACACTGAGACAGGACCCTCTAAACCATAAGGGCCTCTTAAGTTATATTTGAGTCAGATCACTGCTTTACACACATACACTGAGATATTATAATGACTTACACTTTGAAAAGCATTTTAGGATAAAGTCCTTACATACCATTGTCCATATAGACCATAGCACAGTCATGGGACTTACACACACACCCTAGCCCACTTTGTGTTGGTCCATCACATACAATCCCAACCCAACACTGAGACAGGACCCTATAAACCATAAGGACCTCCTAAGTTATATTTGAGTCAGATCACTGCTTTACACACATACACTGAGATATTATAATGACTTACACATTGAAAAGCATTTTAGGATAAAGTCCTTACATACCATTGTCCATATAGACCATAGCACAGTCATGGGACTTACACACACACACCCTAGCCCACTTTGTGTTGGTCCATCACATACAATCCCAATGAAATACATTAACGTGTGTGGTTGTTAAGTGACAAAATGTGGAAAAGTTCAAGGGGTAATAATACTTTAGGGTTAGAAATGAGAAAAAATTAGAATGGAGAGGATTTGCATGGAAATCTGAAGATGTGTTGAACCTATCGTGGTAAAGGTTGGTAAATTATGACCTCATCCTAAGAGTAAGTCCACCAAACACAAATAGCATTTAGGCCCCTATACAATCCACTGGTCCTCACCAACAATACAAGTCCCGCGCTTGTTCCAACCAACAGGAGTTTAATTCTACAACCTGCCGTTTAACAGGGATTTGTCAGTAGTGGACAACACATCTTCCTCAAGCTCTGCCACTGCATGAGGGATGGAGCCCACAAGGACTGTATTAGTCTGAAACTTGCTAAACAACTGCATGTGAACCAGTAAATTTAGCCTGAAAGTTTGTTGTTTTGGTTTAATGTGGCTCGGACTTCTTCCAATCATCCTTCAAAACAGCCAAAGGGCCAGGCACTGTGTGTCCAAACACCAGATCGTTTGGGCTAAAGCCTGTACTTTCCTGACTTCACTCCTTAGCCCCCAGCATCAACCAGGGTAAACCCTCTTCCCAGTCTCCATCTAACTGTGTACAGTATGTACGGAGTAAAGACTCCAACGTGGCGTGGAACCTCTCAAGAGCCCCTTGGCTACATGGTAGGCTGATGCTGAAACAGATGAAAAGTTAGAACCTTGGTCTTACTGAAAGATTAAGGGGATTCCAAATATAGAGATAAACTGAGTCAGGGCGCGCACTACAGATTAAGTGGTGATGGTGCGTAATGGGTATGCTGCTGGATACCTAGTGCTCTGGCACATCACCATCAACAAATAGATTGCACCCGAACGAGAACGAGGGAGGGGACCAATACAGTCAAAAATGAAATGTTCAAGCGGTTGACTAAATGCCGGAATTGGACAGAGAGGAACTGGCTTTATGCTCTGTTTCGGTTTTCCGGTCAACTGACACTTATGACACATTTTAATGTACGATGCAACATCTCTCTTTAGAGGAGACCAAAAAAAAGAATCCAAAATGCGATCATATGTTTTACGGACACCCATATGTCCACACTAGTCATGTGACACTTGCAAAAACAAACTACGAAATTTGGAACGCACGAAAATCTGGAAAATAGGATCTCCAACAAAATCAGGACCATGTGGCACCAATGTGCGTCTTCAAAGCAAGATATTGACTTTTCATGCATCGCTAATGAAAGCCTTCCTATATCGCGCAGCTTTTGTCTGATGTAGTCGTGTTTATTTTGATTTCTTCCGTATTCTACAAACAGTCCAGGAGAGGTCCTGGGCTATGTGTGTCCCAGTGAATTTGAAGGACACCCGCTGAACACAGTCCCCGTTGATGCTCAGTTGGGCTGGTTCCCCCTTGTGTTCCCTGAAGTCTATGATCATCTCCTTGGTTTTGCTAGTGTTGAGCAGCAGGTTGTGTTCCGATCACCAACGTGCAAGCCTTTGTGTGCTCCAGGGCATCTTGCTCAGAAGTCAGTTCCCAATTTTCCATAAAAGCTTTGCTTTAATATCCCAAATTGTAAGTAGGGATGCACCGAAATTCTTGGCCGAAACCGAATAAAATCAAACAGTTGGCCAAAAGGCCGAAACCAAAAGAGGCTTTTGCAGTTTTGTTTGTTATTTAGTCAATTCTTTCAACATTGCATACATGAACTCCCACATGTTCTCCTCAAACACAGGTTGAGTTGCTTTAAAAAAACTGCACCACAGCTCCCACCGTAATGTTCAGACTTCAGAATTTGCATCAAAGCCCTGATTATAACAATGAGAGGCTTTAAACGATGTCCATGCTTAGGAGGTGATTGTGTCGTCTGTAGACTGAAACTAACAGGGGGAGGCGGCTCACTGGACATAGTATATTTAGTCGCGCTGTCAGTTTGCCGACATGGCTCTGTGTATTCAGGCTTGAGAAATGCAATCAGATCGTAGCAGCCTTTTCCCCCAATAGCACTAACGGACAGGATATCTCCGGTTATCATTTTAGCTGTCAAAATAAAATTAAAATTGCGCGCCGGCTCTCACCGGCGAGGTGTCACTGTGAATGACAGCGTTACCAACCGTCACAGAGTTTCACCGGGTGAATCGCTGCTTCGCTCGCGCAAGGCTTTTGTGTTTCTAAGGTGATTAAACATCAGTCTTGGACTAGAGTTGTAACTTTATGCTGCATAAAGCATTGTACTTCGCCGTGTTTCATCCAGTTTGAAAAAATGCTCCCACACTGGACTCTGACATTGTCATGCACGCACCTTACAGACTGCTCCTGCTGCGCGCTCACAAACAGACGTGGACTCGCATACACGGTTACGTCTCTCTTTACTGCCATTTCCTGGTTTACAAGCGCGCAGCTCTTTTAAAAACATATTTCCTTAGTGTCATTTATTCGTAAATTTTCAGTAATTTTGTTCGGCCTTTTAACTGTTTCGGGCCGAAACCGAAAATGACTGATTTTGCCATTTTTGGTGGCCGAATGTTCGGTGCATCCCTAATTGTAAGTAGAAAGAGTTGCATGGGTAGCCAAAACACAAGCAGACATTTTTCGTCTCTTCTGTTCTTCAATGAATTATTGTTACTTTGTTCACTAAAGCTCACGTGTGTCTTCATATTTGTAACATATCTGATTCACATCTCACGTCTCACTTCCTCTGTGATATTTATTCTCTGAGGATTATCATTAATCTGTGATGTAATTTGACCAATAATCAATCAGACATAT
This sequence comes from Hyperoplus immaculatus, assembly GCA_949357725.1. NCBI lineage: Eukaryota > Metazoa > Chordata > Actinopteri > Uranoscopiformes > Ammodytidae > Hyperoplus > Hyperoplus immaculatus. Next base: position 2,479,415 of record OX442367.1, on the reverse strand, counting down.
TGTGTCTAGTGGTTATTCTTATGCCTTAAGTTTTTTCTATACAGCCACCATGATATAAACATGTCTTTTTAGATTAAGTACTAAAGCAATGAGAATTATTTTTCAAATTCATGACACTTGTATTATGTGATAGGATGTTGTCCAGCAGTTACAGGCCGTAATCTACCTTTGTCACAATTGTGACATTTCAGATTAATTATAATAAAAATGGAAAATGATCATTATAATTTAAACAATTTATTTGGCTTTGAAAAAAGGTTCATATTTAGATGGATGAAACATAAAAATAAAAAGGCTTAATGCAAAATTAGAGTGTAAAATTATACAAAGAGGCAGACTAAAGCTAATTGTGTTCATGGTCATGGCACTTGTGTTGTGAGAAAGGCTGATTTCTGACTGTTACAAGGTTTCAAATGTATCAACAATGTAACAACTCATGACTGTCCCAATAATGCTGTGTGCTGTCAGGTGTATTTATGTTAATGAGGGGGCGTTTTCAAAAGTGACATCATAGTCCCGATAATGTTTTTTAGGTCCTTATAAGTCACATATTTGTCAGAAAGGGAAATGTCTGTATAAACCACAATTTTGTCATGGTGGTGTGTATGTAGGTTGTGAAGGTGGTATCTGAAATCTAAAGTGAGCTGAATTTTTTTCAGATTTTTTAGAGTGCTTTTATCTTACTCCCATAGCTCTAGGACCTCTGGAAAGGGTAGTCCATCTATACCACAACCCGGGCTGGTTTGGAGAAACAGTCCAGCCAAACCATATATACCAACATGTGTGTGTGTGTGTGTGTGTGTGTGTGTGTGTGTGTGTGTTATTCCCTTTCAGTGAAGCTCCGGCTGGCACATGACACCGTGCAGAGTAATCAGTGTCTCCCTGTCACGGGGTTCCTGCAGACTTTCCATAATAAATTTCCATATCTCCAGATCAAATTTCCCAGACTTCTTGGTAAATTTTTCCGTCCATATTTGACATCTAGATATAATAAGTTAGATGCTTATTGTGTTAATAAATGGTTTTTAAAACAAACTGTTAACACAGCAATACAGGTAATCAAGTTGTGAATAATTTAGCCTCAGGAAAGACTTATGAATCTAAAAATATGGATTTCATTCTCAGTCAAAAACTCAAATGTGTGTATACAAAGTGATTATAATACTATCATTTATACTTCTTTAAACAAAATGGCTGCTCATAAGAATGACCAACATTGATTCATTCAACCAAAACTAACGTGATAAATGGACTTGACTTATATATCGCTTTTTAGCTGATTTTCTCAGCCCCAAAACGCTTTACATTTCTTACCACATTCACCGATTCATACACACACTCATACACCGATGGCAGTAGCTGCCATGCAAGGCGCTCTCTGAACCATCTGGACCAAATTCATGGTTCCTACAGCTTAATGCAAGTTAAATTTAAGACTTTTTAAGACCTTTTTAATGCCACTTGAAATGAAATGTAAGACCAACAGACCAAAGGAACAAGGTATTGTCTCGGTGGTCAGACACCACAGTAACTCTGCTTTCAGCGTAGACGTCATTATCTGTATCTGTTCAACCAACAAAATAATCTGTATCTGTATCTGTATTCGGATATGAAGCCGGAAATGGCCGGGGCTTATGTCTGATTTTTTTTTTTTTGCAATTATTGTCCCTTCAGTGCATCAAACTGATTTAATATTGGCATATCATTAATTATGAGATACATTTCTACCTCATACTGTACTTTTCATCCGTTTCTCTCTCTCATTATAAGTTATATGAACTGTCTGAGCCCCACTAGCCCTTTGACTGGGGGATACAACGAACATTCAGAATCTGAAAAAGAACAGTATTACATCACAGTAATTCAATTTGTCAATTTAGCGCTTAATAAATACATATTTTTCCCCTGAATATAACGAGACTATCGATCGATCTCATTATCCGTGCTTTTCCGAATAGCCTACACATGTTCGGATTCGGGCTCATCCCTAGTACGCGTGCAACCGAACATTGTCTGGAGATTTGGTGCTGCTGTCCCGAGTAGAGTCCAGCTGCAGCCCCGGAGACAAACACCCTGGCGTGATAACAACACCCAGGCGTGACGGAAGTAACTGTGGTGTGACGGACGTGATTTTTGACTATTTAGCTTCCATGACATGTCTGCTACGTCACTCATTTGCCCTAACCCTAACCACCCAGCTGTGATGCCTGAACCTAATCCTCAAAACAATATAAATAACACAAACTTAGTAGCCTATCGGTCTGCGGTCTTTTTTATTGTTCGACGTGACGTACTCAAGATGGCCGCCGCGGTGTTCCGTCAATGTTCTATCTATATTCTAACCTCTCCCTGTCCCCTTGCCCTAACCCTAACCACCCAGCTGTGATGTCTGAACCTAATCGCCAAAACAATATAAATAACACAAACTTAGTATCGGTCTGTGGTCTTGTTATTGTTTGACGTTGTTTACAACTTAGAAGTTTATGACGTTGCAAAAATAAAATCTACAGGTAACGTCCGTCACACCACAGTACTTCCGTCACGCCTGGGTGTTGTTGTCACGCCAGGGTGTTTGTCTCCGGGGCTGCAGCTGGATACTATTGGCTGTCCCGGTTGTTGATATCGGAGGTGGAGCATGAAGGGGTGGAGGCACGGCACGACGAGTAGAACAGAACAGGGAAATACCTGGCGTTTGTTGACAGCTTGATTTTGAGGCTTTGTGTTTCGCGCTGTGCATTGTACAACGTGCCACGTATAAATTGCCGGGTACCGGTTTCAGCCAGGCAGAAAAATCCTTGTTGGATAGCCAAATTTTGTTGAATTTACACTTTCCCATGATGCGGGCTGACTGCTACTCATGCTGCTACCTGAGCGACGTGCGTCTGCTCTGAGGCACGGCCGCAAACAAATGTTTTGTTGGTTCCGCTCCTTTCTTTATATGTCCATGTTCCCCTCTCGTGATTGCGCGACATTAAACTATTCGGCAATTTATTAAAAAAATTAAAAATGTTACGTATTATTTTTAGATTTGAGAACAATTACAGTCATAAAATCCTACTTACTATGTGTTAACATTTTTAAGACCTTTGAAAGATGGATGTAAGACTTTTTAATGCTATGTAAGGCCTTATTTTTAGATTTATGAATTTAAGACTTTTTAAGACTTTTTAAGGATCCGCGGGAACCCTGAAATTGGGGTTCAGTGTCTTGCCCAGGGACACTTGGACATGTGGCGGGGAGACGGGGGACTGAACCTCCAACCCTGCACCCCAGAAGACGACCACCCTACCCACTTCGCCACTGATAAATGATTTAGTGCACCAAAGCAAAGTAAGAAGGAACTTTGTTTTGACGAAACAAGCCATTGGAGGCCGAAACCAGAAACAGAAAGTTGTTTACATATCAACAGAGTGAGAGAAGCGAGACTGATTTGGCTAAAGCAGACATAAACAACAGTTTAAATGTCTTCCCAAAGGAACATGTATCAGGGCTGGCAAACAAACTCGCACACTAACTAACACACATTTGGTTGCTGTGAGAATTTAATGTGTGGACTTAGAAAAATGTATTTAACATTTAACCACACAGTCACTACAATGACGTTTCACACAAAGGCTAAAAATCACCTATGTACAGTTTTGTTATCCATCTATCTGTCTATCCATCTGTCTGTCTGTCCGTCTGTCTGCCTGTCTGTCTGTCTGTCTGTCTGTCTGTCTGTCCATCCATCCATCCATATCAAACAGTGAATCTGTCATTGATTAAATCAAGTGAATGAAAATATTTCAGTTCTAAATGGATAAAGATAATAATTGTGTCTATGGTAAAACCTGAGCTAAGTGCTATCAGTGTGGGTGTGCGTGTGGGAGTGTCAGCACGCCACCTTGACTTTGCAGGTGAAAAGTCATGGTTATTGACCACACACACACACACACACACACACACACACACACACACACACACACACACACACACACACACACACACACACACACACACACACACACACACACACACACACACACACACACACACACACACACACACACACAGGTATCACGCCTTTCAGCTCAAATAATAGTGATAGGTTCTCTGAATGAACACGGTAAATAATCCAATGAAAAGTCTTTCAGCTGCTTCAGGAAAAATGTATTTACTTCCTACTTTTAGGCAACGACATAATGTGATCATTGGTAACTTCTTTGATGCCAAACCTCTATAACTATTTTTTACAGTATATATTTATTTGGGTGTGGAAACCCTTATGTTTACACATTTTTGAGTCTTGAGTGAATTACAAACAGTGTCTAAAGGGCATAAATTAGGCCAATTATGTGTAACTATCTATAACTATTCTAAATGTTTTTAAACATCACACCCTATCAATTTATAAACACTGAGGAAGCCGGCAGACAAGTGTAATAATATCTTGACAATTTCCTGAAGTTCTTCCCGTTTGTTATCGCAGCATATATGTCTGTTGAACTTGCTTTAGGGCAAAGCAAACACAAAAGAACAGCCCTTTCAATTCTAGAGCCATTCATGCTAATTCTATAGAACAGGTTCAACAGATAGTGGATTTTTATTGGCAAATATAATAGCAATAGTCATTTGTTTGAATATAAGTTTTGGTATTTCAACTTGGGCATTAAAATATGAATTATATCATCAAAAAGGAACTTTTAGTTTATGTTGATTCTAGCGCCCCCTTTGGACCAAAGCAGTAGTGTTTTTACAACACGAGCGCCTGCTGTCCTAAAGATCTTTGCTAGCGCGTACCGGCAGTGCATGCATTTGTTTAGTAAGCGAGTGACAGAGACACGGCAGGATGCATGGCCATGAGGTAATGTATTTATACTGTGACTATGTCAGATTAATAATGGTAATATGACCTTGGTGACGCAAAGTAAACTTTAATTTAGTAGCATTCAGGAAACACAAGATGTTCCGGTCTGCCTGGATTAAATCTTTGGAGTTGGTAGGGATATACAAAAAGCATTATTTCCACTGATGGTCTGGTTTGCTGTTACAGGTCATTTATAATCATCACAAGAAAATGTGACTTTCACAAACATTTTTAAAATTCCTAGGAGAAGCTTTAAGTGCATCATGGTTGACGGAAAAATGCATGATGTTGCCCCTCACCTAGTAACCTCAGGTCTGTCAAGTTGACAAACACAGACAGCTGTCCGGTAACTCGACACACACACACACACACACACACACACACACACACACACACACACACACACACACACACACACAGTACACACAGTCGCGCACACACACAAACACACTCAGTACACACACACACGCCAAATACAAAACAGACTGCTGCAAGGTGTGTGTGCAGGTGATAAGGGTGACACAGAAAAAAGCGTTGAAGTGGTGGGTGTGGCTAAACTGACAGACATGAGGAAATACACAATTGAGCAACACACACACCAACACACACACACACACACAGCAACAGAGATTCTAACATCCACAATATCTTCAATGGAACTGTGTCTTCCTGTGGATATTGCAACATATTGCAGACCGACTACGGAAACATGACAATTGGGACATACTCTTCACTAACATGGCTTGAAGGGAGAGCAGAAACTACACAGTTTGGATACGAGGAACGCACTGAATTTGACTCCTGAGAAGTTACGGAAAGTTGGCCAGGTAAGATGGGAAACCCAACAAACTAACAGCAGCCAATACACTTGTTTATTTTTTCTAACTTCCACATTTCTGCCAAAAGGTTCCTACTACAATATCATATCATGTTTGTGTTCACATATAACATATACAGTAGTCTGTGTGTGTGAATGCACTGTAATATACAGTATTATTCCATTATGTCCAAAAGTCTGTATATCATTGTGTTCTGGTGCATTATTTTGTGTCAAAAAATATGTGAAAATGTGTGTGTCTGTCTGTCTGTCGTGGGTAATCACAGTGTAACTTATTATGACACCAAATATTGATATGTGACATTTGAATCCTTATACGTGTGTACTAGTGTGTTTTGATCTGTGTGTGCATTTACAGATAGCCTCAGTCTTAGTCTGTGTCTCTTTATTGGATTTTTTCTATGTGTGTCCTCATAGTGTGTGAATGTATTGGTGGGCGTGTGAGTGTGTGGGTTTAGAGACGGCCAGCTCTTTTGTTAGTATTGTTATGTGTGCAGGTGTGTGAAGCATGCGAAAGTCAGGGAACAATGTAGGCAAACTGGTTCTGTGACATCTGTCCTTCCTGCAGTGTTTGTGTTTGTGTGTGTGTGTGTGTGTGTGTGTGTGTGTGTGTGTGTGTGTGTGTGTGTGTGTGTGTGTGAGAGAGAGAGACAGTGTGTGTATGTGTGTGTGCGTCGTGTGTTGTGTCCTTAAAAATGTTTACCTCATACCGTGGGTGACTTTGAAAGGCGAGAATGACACAGCGATATTTATCATAGGAAACATACTGTCAGAAACATACCTTTTACCTGTACTACACATGTACTGGAAGAGTGTGTTTACTCTCATGCTAATAGCATAACGTAACCACAACTACCTGGGATGTATGTTATATGAGTTTCACTGACAGAAAGGGACAAGGTAAGAAGGAGAATTAATTAAACATTAATTGATTCAAAACACTAATTATGCTTTGTGCAGGTTCATTGACACACAACTTATTTAAAGTGATTAAGACATTGGAATTGGAATTGGCATTGGAAGTGACTCGTCATTTTACCAACCCAAAACTGCTCCAGAGGCACCGTACTACGGCTGACCCTGTGCTCTGACCCCCTCCAAAGTGTGGTAACTTGAGAGTGGATATGCGGAAAGACAAATTTCAATGTAACATTGAATAATAAAGTAACTTAACTAAACTTAACTTAATCTAATCTTAAAGCTGCAGTGTGTAGAATTTTGGGTTTTATTTCCTAGCAGATTTTGTAGAAAGTAATTATAATTTCCATAAGTACGTTTAATTTAGTGCATAATAGCTGAAAAAAATGTTTTGAATTATTATTTTTTCCCTTAGAAAGGGTCTCATATATGTCCATATTTCTGCATATTTTGGACCAAGGCCTAGTGCCGCCATCTTGAAAGTGTCATAGTTGGAATGTCATCAGGTGCATTGTTTAAAATTTAGAATTGTTCTTGTCCTTGAAGGCCACTGTAGCTTCTGTTATTATTCTAAAGGGGTTGGGGTTACCCAGGGAGCGTTGCATTCTAGAACTTTGTAGAACTTTCTTGATGATGTCATATTACACACTGCACCTTTAATCCGATATAATGTCAACATATAGCCTGAGTCATACGGAGTAGTCCCCCTTTTTCTTTGTCACATTCTCCAAAGAAATTGTTTGACGTCGTTCCTTTAAATTTAAAGTCTATTTTGAATATGAAACAGACAGCCTGCTCTTTCGAGCCCGATTCATTTAGATCCATTACTTCATTTGGTTTATTTGAGGCGTGTTGTTAAGTATCTTTAAACAGTGGGGTCAATGGGTGTAAGAGTAGCACAAGACTTTGGAAATGTTTTGTCTGTGTGAATGTATTTTGTTTTGTTACAGATTCCTACCTAACTGACTTTATAAATGGTCTGAGATTGATATTACAACCAAAATAAGAGGGCAAACTGTTTATAATGATGAGGCTGTGTCTGTCTGTCTGTCTGTCTGTCTGTCTGTCTGTCTGTCTTTCTGTCTGACTCCATCTCAGCACTATGTTGATAACAACTGTGACACGGATGGATTATCTGTAAAATTCATATCTATTTATTCATCAACTACAAGTGCTTAGCTCATAGTGAATGGCAGTGCGTTTAGGCAGAATCTAAAAGGTAAGGTTAGGGAGGAGGCCTTCTGTAATGTTAACATTGGCCTGATACTGAATCTCAGGCAAGCTGTGGTTGATTCTACCACAGCGACACACACACACACACACACACACACACACACACACACACACACACACACACACACACACACACACACACACACACACACACACACACACACACCTCACTGTGGTTGCATTTGTTAAGGAAATCAGATGACAGGGTGATACCAGCAGTATTCGTGCCTCTGTTCGTATAAAGTGTTTTCCGCGGCATCCCGGAAGCTGCAGGAGTGTGTCTCTAATCCTAAACGGTGTCCTTCCTTTCAACCTCCGGATTTGAATATGTGTGCTACAATTTGTGCGAGTGTGTGTGTGTGTGTGTGTGTGTGTGTGTGTGTGTGTGTGTGACCTAGTGTAGAAGCTCACAAGCATACAAACCCAAATGTGATAATGGAAACAGAAACTATCCGATTCTATGATGGTACTCAAGTTTACCATCAGTTATATGTTGTAACCTATTCATCTGTGAAGTTACAAAAACTATGGAGGACTATGAGGGCCAAAGTAGAGAAAAATAAATAATAGTAAGTTTTTTATTTTTATTACGTATGCACTTATTTGAAAGTCTAAATGTCGAGAAAAAATCCAACGTTTTTGTTAAATTTAAAATCGAAATGTCAAGAATAAACTGAAATTGATTGTATGTTATTTTTTTTTTTATCAAAAGGAGTGACATACTCAAAATGATCCTAATTTGTTCAAACAATAATTACGATATCACAGTAGACGATAAATATTGCATAACCCTTCTTTGACGTTATGAAGCTTGACAGTTTCTGCAACAATTATAAACTATTTTAGGATCCTCTGAGTCACTATAACTACCAACTGCTCATTCAGCTTCAACATTACCCATGGTGACACTATTCAGAAAGGCGGGTTCATTGTCTGGCACTCCTCATGTGAACAAGCCACACATTCCTTTCACCTCTATACTGTAAGTCTGCAGTTAGAGATAGTCTGTTTAGAAGATATTGGCATTTTTCCGAAAAGATTTGGTAGAAATCTAAGTATGTTTTAAATAGAGTATAATCGATTGAACATTTTATTTTTATTACCTTAGAATGAGCATTTTATATATATATACTGTACATAGGAGCGGGGCACTGAGGATGTTGCGCCGCCATGTTTCTACAGTAGCACAGAACGGACAAACTTAACAGCCTCAAGCATTTCTATATACTGTACAGTGGGCGTCCTGGGGAAATGCATTGGTATTGTGGAAAGACTTGAGACAGACTTCAATTTAAATTGAAATAATGACTCTACAGATATAAATACACATCACAGTTCTAGGGAACTGTTGAGATAAAATATTAGTGGTGTATCATCTGTGTGATGTGAGAAGTTTAACTGTCTACTGGATGCCAGGTCTGACTTTCAAGGATTTAATTGATTGTGGCTCAATGTTGAATGAATAGGAACACTGGTCTATGGCTCCTCTATTATCTATGTAAATGATGGCTGCTTATAGCTAAGTAAACAGATATTATACAAGTGATCGTGCAATGCTGTGTATATTTGCTGTACTTTATACAGTACATGCTAAAAAAAGGTACGGTTAATATTGACTTCATGTAAGGTGGATCACTGACTGTCCTTTGTGGGTGTGTGTGCTCTGCTGTTTACTGAACTTGGCTGTTGAACAAGCACTTGTCAGTTTTTAGATTTTTGTCTATTTTGCTTCCATAACATGTCATCTTTCATACTAGCATAAATCAAAAGGTTGAACATGTACATGTAGGTTCTTATTTGACTAAACCTTGTCTGTTTGTGTTTGTATATTTCTCCGATAGAACCATCTTTAAGGTCATTATCTCAACATTGGCTTTCCACAATCATTCTTAGTTCTACTCTGACAGTTATCACAGAAGGATTTGTTCCTATGTTGTTAATTGTCTGGTTAATGATACATTTGGTTCTTAAAAACATGTAGAAAAAAACAGTGATGTATTAAATAATAAAAAAGGCTGAATCCAAAATCTGTTCGGTTATAACTTCGGACACTTTTATGTTTAAAAAATTAAAAAAAAATTAAACTCAGGCTTTATCCAACATTTACATTTTGTTTTTAAAGATACGCCAAATTACACACAATTAGTTACATATTGCCAAATTAACATGTTGATGCAAACATTTAAAAAAATAATTGTAATACAAATTTTCTCTTGTTTTAAAGAGGACCTATGATGCTTTTTGACTTTTATGACCTATAAACGTTGTTATGATGATTCATAGTCATGCTTAACCATACTAAATTATCAAATAATGACTTACATGCATTTCGACGTATTCCCTGCTGACCGTCTGGGGTGTCTGTGCAGAGCACTAAACACTATTCTAGCCAGTCGAGAAGTCACGTCTTCAAAGCGGTCTACCCTTTCATAATTCGTGACGTCGCATAAAAATTTGTGACGTGACCACGCGGATGTTTCCATGTATGGTAATGCTGTCACTTCCCTGTTCGCGTCTGCCTCGCGCCCTTATAGGTCCATGCTCGCGCTTCCCGCCACTGAAAGTGTTCCGGAAGGAAGGTAACCAATCACAACGGAGTGGGGTTTGCAAGAGGGGGGGGGGAGGGGAGCGGAGATGGCCGATGCACAGGCGGAGGGAGCGGAGATTGCCGAAGCACACACACTCAAGTGTTGACAGGATGTGCTGGATCGCCAAAATAAGAGAAAGAGCTTCCCGAAAATCTACATAGTTTTTTGTGATGTGATTCGTGTCAGGTTGCTCTATAGCAGTGTAAAACAAGAAATTAAGACCAGAAAAGTAGTATAATAGGTCCTCTTTAATGTTAGTATCAACTGGCAAAGTTTTGTGATGATATCTACTATGTATAAGTTAAAAACGTTACCCCATTCACCTGCAGTGTATATTGCCTTAATAGCACAGTTAACATCTGAACCAGCTATGGCATTAAGCTACTGCTGCATATGAAGTTATTGAAGAGACAGATGCCACATCACTCTTTCTAAGCTTAGGGGGATTTAGCCCGGCTGCTGAGCTGATGTAATTGTGATCTCTGTGTCCAGTTGATAGTAACGTTGATCTATGTGCGTGTGTGTGTGTGTGTGTGTGTGTGTGCGTGTGTGTTCCAGCATGTCATTCAACCTCACGGACGATAATCGGTGTGCGGCCAACGACACCCTCTGCAGTAAGCTCACACAACTTCCACTCTACACCTGTTTCTATCTCTTCATTATCACCAACACTTTCCACTTTTTTATCCTCCTCAACCTGCCTCCGACAAATGTCTTGTATGTCCCTTTTCCACTGCTTATCTGTGTGGATAAATGCGCTGAAATATGCTGATATTTGGGTTGTGTAATTTGGAACGATTTGAAGTGAGAACCATTGTAAAAGACAGAAGTGTTTCAGTTTTGGGAGTTCACTTAGGGAATTATCTGATTAGCAAATTGTGTAAATCTATATCAAATTTCAAAAAAGCCTTAAAATTAGAAGTTAAATGTGGTGTCAGCGATTCTGGAGAATACTAAGTGACAAAATCACATTTTGTCAAATCATTGAATATCTCCTCATGATCCGCTACCTGTACTCTGTGTGCACTTAAAAACAATCTGGTGTTAATACACAGCCTAGGCTCTGTAAACTGATTTGTAAAAAAAAAAAAAAAAAATGTATGTAATCAAAGGGGCCCACCGTAGATAGCAACATCCCCGTTTACAGAGCCTAGGCTGTGTATTAACGCTGGTTTACTTTTTTACTATTATAAAATGACTTCCGTTCTCTGTCACCTTTATACTAGACCTCACATCAGCCTCTTTTTCGTCCCTCTACATTTACAACTCTTCACACGCAGTGGATCCCTTATCCAAACGGCAAACAATGAATGGTTCAAAGGTATTTAGTTAATACCAACAAAAAAAAAATTGCTATTTAATAACCATAAATGATATCATTCATTTGTATTGATCTAAAACCAAACTGCCGCCGTCTACAATGATGTTGTAAGTTACGCCCAGTCTATCGACATGTTGCATGAATTACTGGATGTGCGATTACACAATCATATATTTAATATTTGCTGATCAACAGATACTGCGAGAAAGTCTTTATTATCACAAAGTTAATATTATGTAATAGAGATAAGCCTTACAACAACTATATCAGTGTTTGACATCTTTATCTTCACTACAGATCATGTTGAACATCTTCTGGAATACCTTTGAAAGGCTTAGGACAAGACACTGTAGGTGAACAGGGTAACATTTTTAGCTTAAGTATAATAAGTAAGAATAAGTATAATCGTGGAGCTTTGCCAGTTGATTATGCTTGAATAAATATGCACATTTGGCAATATCTAACTAGCGTCGTACATTTGAATCTATTTAAAAACCAAAAATCTAGATGTTTGGATAAAGCCAGACTTAAAATCCTTATTTCATTTTGACACCATATTAGAGTCGAAAGGTTTAACTGAACCGATTTTGGATAGAGACTTTTTTTATTTTATAAATAATGTACAGGTCTTAAAAATTCATTTTCTTCATGTTTCTAGGAACAAAATGTATAATTTATCGGACAATTAACAACACATGAATAAATCCTTCTGCAATAACCTTCAGCATAGTGCTAAGAATGATTATGGAATCAGTTATCAGTTGTTGTAAGTGCTTCAGAAGTTGAGATTTTTGGTTCAGAGTTTTGGAATAAAAAGTTGAGATAATGGCCGCTAAAGAGGGCTGTATAGGAGAAATATACAGACAACACACAGCCTTACGCAAACCTCTTTAGTGACATTCATTAAAAATACTAAGAAAAATATTTGTTGGCTTATCAATACATGTGTGAAAGGTTAACGAAACTGAGGGCAAACGGCCAAACATGTTGGACTTGTTCCCTATTGTTTTGTGGAGGAGAGGGTGTTCAAAGTTCAAACCAAGTCTATATTTTCCTGAAGCGATTCTACCACACCTAAGAATGTTCCAAAACCAGAAAGTGTTTACTCCGACCAGTGGTTTTGGTTTACAGTTTTTTTTTTTTTTACTCTTTACAAAGTTGGTTTCACCTAGACAGCAAAGTTAATAAGTTGATGGATGTGATGTCAGCTGCTAGAATACTTTGTTGAAAGGTCATGTTGAAGGTGTGTTGGTTGGTCTAAGCCTGGAGTATGAGCAGTCAGTGAAGGGTCAAGTTCGATAAGAGATACATTTAAATTATACAACAAAATACATTAATAGATTAAAGGAATATAAAAATTATTAATATGTAATTGCCCAGGAAAGTCGAGTGAAAGAGTCTAAATTCAAAGCACCTGTTACCCTAAATCCACAATTTTTTTTTTTTTTAAACTTAGTTTCATTTATGAACATTTATTCATAATCAGATTTTTGTAAAATCTAATCAAGACACCCAACTTTGATACTATAAACCGATATTGATTTGAACTACTTTAGACCAGGTTTACAGAAGCTTAAAAAATGGGTCAAAATCATGTTAAAAAAGATATATAGCTACTTATTGTGCAAAAAAACATTTCAGTTTCACATTTCAAAACAGGCAGAGCTGTCATATTAATGTCTAAATTGCTCAACATGGAAATGCGTGTTCTCAAACAATTAGCACTTTCTGAGACTCTGTGTCTACAGATATGAATGAATGACTCATCCTGGCCTATCTGAGCCAGTTGTAAAGTACAATTATGACCTAGTTAACATTGCAAGAAGAGAGATTTATGTCATTTGAGGTATGGGGTAAGGAAGAGGCCGGTTTTATCTCTTTCTCTCTCTTTCTGTCTGTCTCTCTCTATCTCTATCTCTCTATCTCTCTTGTACTTAAACAACCCTCTGACACAAATGCATGCAAATAATTCACAACACTGTGTGAAGTCTTCCTAATCAGATCAACTTGTCACCAGTGTTGGGGACTATAGGGAACTCCATGTAGGCTAAGTAAACAAGTGGTTCAACTACATTCAAATGTACATAGTAATTCAAGTAGTTAAATTGCTTATTTTTTGGCCATTTTTTGTGTAGGTAACTCCTGAAACTACAAATATGTTTGGGCGATAATAATGTAGGGAAGGAATTATTAATTTTTTTTTTGCCATTGCTTCTCTTATTCAATCCCTATTTTGCTGGCATGCTGCTTTTTTTGTATTATATTTTGTTATAATTTCATACCTCATGTACATTGTTAAATTGATAGATTTTTACCAATTAGTTTCAACTACTTTTTCTAAGCAGCTTCAGTTAACTCCCCAGTGTGGCTTTACTGTAGTACAAAATGTTCCAGCATGAAGTTATTGGTAGTTTGAAGTAATGTCCCCTTTTCGTCTTGTCACATTGCACACAAACAACCAGGTACTAAACATTCCTTGGTCATGAGATAGGGTTACCACACGTTTACAAGCCATACATTATAAAACACACACTTCCCAATGTATTTTTGTGGATAAGGAACCCAGCAAGATTTATGAAAAATTGTTATTCAAGGAACTATTAGTGTTTTGGAATTTTTATGAACATGTTTCAATTAAACAGTAGCAAAAATGAAAATAAATCTTCAAATTTCATACATTTTCCATTAATTTCATGACCATTGGAACCCTGATGACTTTCCATAATCATTCTAAGCACTTCTCTGAATGTTTTCACATAAGGATTTGTTCTTCTCATGTTGTTAAAAATCAGATTTATTTTACACTTTGTTGAAACAACAATTCATTTTTAAGACCCGACACTTTTCTCTCTCTTTCTCTCAGTTGTAGCACAGTATCAACAGGCGGTGATCATCGTGCCTACACTGCTCTTACTCAGCACATTCGTAACCTTAGTGGCGCTGTTTCTGACCAAGTATTGTCCCGAACGCAAACAAGCCCGCACCGCACCCCAACCACGCTACCAAGGCTCGCAGCACAGACGCACACACAGACAGAGCCGCAGAGATCACCTACAGGGCATCGATGGTAAGGAGCAAAACAAGAAGCTTTAAAGGTGGTGTCAGTGATTCTGGAGAATGCTTGTTGTCTAGTCAGAATCTCTTTTTCTCAAAATCAGTGAATATCTCCTCACAGTCCGCTATCGCTACTTATCTGTACTGTGTGTGCTGAAAAAATCTGTGTTAATACACACCGTTGACTCTGTAAACGGGCATGTTGACAGCTACGGTGGGGCCCTTTCTTTGATTACATAACATTTATTTGCATAGTAGTTTACAGAGCCTAGGCTGTGTATTAATACCAGATGTGCACACAATGTTAGGACAGGTAAAACTGTCATATGAATCTTGTAATATATTTCATTAAAACTCCATCTCTCTCTATCTCTCTCTCTCTATCTCTCTCTCTCTAACTAGCTCCCCCGGGCATCAACCCACTAGAACATGAAGAGTTGCCCATGTCAGTTCAACAAGTGCATCAGAATGTCAAGCCGACCCTAGCTGCAGTTCCAGCTGTGGCCACACAGGGGCCTCACGGTGCATTCAGTCACGTCACTGCTCTGCCAATGTCTTTCTCTGTCGACCCCGATGAGAAAGTGAATATCTGCAGAGCTCGCATGGACAACAGAGATGTGGTACTGAGGAGGCTGAAAGGTAAACAGAGCTTTACAAATGGAAGCAGAGTTTTGATATTTTTTGAAGGCAAATAAAAAAAACAATAACAACATTTTTTTTCAGCTTTTAATTAAACAATTTATTTATCCTTCAATTTATGGCATATTTATTATATTTATTAATTCAGTTCCTTGTTATTAGTTGGTTTTATAATTGATTTGATTAGTTGCTTACATTGTTTTAATTTATTTACTGGTATCTTATGGATTGTTTTTAAGAATTTACAGTTAATCTACAGTTTTCTTTTTTTCCTCGCCTTTTGTGTTTCTCAACTTTTAATGGCGTTTCCTCAGTTATTTTTCTTTCATTTAGTCACAAAGTCAGTATTTTTTGTGACTATTAAAACAAACTTCCCCGGTTAAAACTAAAACACATTCTGTTGTTAACCTCTCGTCCTCAGAAACAGCCAACATCAGTGAGAAGCAGCAGTTTTTGGGCTTTGCGTCGTTTGTGTCGGGCCTGGGCACTCACCCGTTCCTCCCCGCTCTGCTGGGCGTAGTGTCAGTGCAGACTCCTCTGGTGATGGTGATGGAAGAGATGCAACACAGAGACCTGCTGTCCTTCCTATGGCGGTGTAGACAGGTAACGGTAATATATGTTATAATTCGCTTTTCTTTTTTTTTAGCATAGTGTTTTTATTATGAGAATGAAAAAAGTACAACAATACAATGTATATTATAATAATAATTGTAATAAATGTAATGCTTGCAGAATATAAATGAAACTTTTGTTTTTAATACCCCAAAAACATTCGTTAATTCACTTTCCTAATGTCTATTTTATGTGTTTTAATCTTGATGTATTTCATACCTCTGTGAAGCACTTTGAGTGGCCTTGTGTCTGAATTGTGCTATAGAAATAAACTAGCCTTGCCTTAGATCATCAGATCATGTTATGTAAAAAAATGGATACCAAATGTTCTTCAAATAGCAAAGTGTTTTGAGAAGTTTTTGTAGCAGCACTGCACATGGCAGCAGTCTGTTTCTCCTTGCATACTTGTTCGATCATTATAAAAACGCTTTGGTGATAGACATTAAAAAAGCTGGCGTTAATACACAGCCTATGCTCTGTAAACTGGCATGTAAACAAAGGAGACCCACCGAGCGAAAATAAATAAAAGTTTTTTCTTTTCTCCTTCTCTCACTGAAGGTTAACACTGGTTCAGCGGAACAATGTGAAA
Source organism: Hyperoplus immaculatus (assembly GCA_949357725.1). Classification (NCBI taxonomy): domain Eukaryota; kingdom Metazoa; phylum Chordata; class Actinopteri; order Uranoscopiformes; family Ammodytidae; genus Hyperoplus; species Hyperoplus immaculatus. The sequence goes on along the minus strand of OX442367.1, from coordinate 2,462,777 downwards.
TTACTGAGAAGAGGATCTTCAACATGGCGGGAAACGTGGCCTCTGCTCTGGTGGGTTAAACTGCTGTGTGTGTGTGTGTGTGTGTGTGTGTGTGTGTGTGTGTGAGTGTGTGTGTGTGTGTGTGTGTGTGTGTTTGTGAGAGTGAGTGTGAGTGTGTGTGTGAGTGTGTGTGTGTGTCTGTGTGTGTGAGAGAGCGTTTGTGTGTTTGTTTGTGTGTCCGTTTATATGTCAACACACTTCGGTAATTTCAAAGCTCATTTACCATGTGCCATTTAATTTCATATATTATTTGTGTTATATTTAAAATGTGATTTTGACCCAAATATAAAGTAACTTAACGACTAGGGTTAAACATTTCACACATTTCACACGGTAACCAAGTCTTATATATATATTCCGGAACACCTTGTAGGATTACCTGCACATACAGCGCTGTGTCCATGGCAACGTGGCGGCTCGAAGCGTCCTGATTGGTGGAGACATGACGGCTAAACTCTGGGGTCTGAGCTCGGCCTATCACAGGAGGGCACAGATCGGTAGCCAGGGCGACGGAGAGAATGTTGAGATGAAGAAATGGAAGGCTCCGGAAGTGTTGAGCAGGAGAGGCGACAATGAGAGCAGTGATGTGTGAGTGGCCATTGTTTTTAAAATGTTCAAAATGTTTTAATATCTATAGTGAAGTTGGGTAATTAAGACGTGTTTAAATCAGCCATTTCACATTTTTTGTTGGAAAATTTGTGTTTAAGAAATTCCAGAAATATTTATTCCAGTTTCTCTAATCTGATCAACAGTCAATACTGGGGCTTCATAGGGAATATACATTATGCACATCTTTGAAAATGGGTTTATTATACACTGTATTGGCTTAATTTGAAAAACAGAATCCTTACCCTTTTACTAATATAACTCTTAACTTCTTTTAACAGGTGGTCCTTTGGTATTCTGCTTTATGAAATGGCCACATTGGGTAAGTGTTTTGTTTTAAATTCATACATTCAAAACAATAGGCTAGTCTACTTAATTAATTATATAATTTGACAAGATAACATTAAGGTAAAATGTTAGAACATGTAAACAATAACTAAACAAGGAAACTAAGAGCTACTGTTGTGGACAGCCAAACTACTACAAAACTAATACTGAAAACTGTACCAGAATATTTCCTAACCCTATACTACTCATAATAGTCTCAAAATACATTTAATTGCATATTTGTTCATTATTACTACTTAAGTGTAATAATATTCCTGTGTGTGCAGGGGACCCACCGTTTGCTGAGCTGCTGTCCACCGAACTTCTGCAGCATCTACAGAGAGGAAAGCATCTGAAGAAGCCTGCGACCTGCTCCAACTCCCTGTAAGACAAACAGCAGATAGTTATTGTGTTGTAAAGCGTCAACTAGGCCTACACATTTCTTTAACAAAAAAAAATGTCCTTCTACTATAATAATATATGAACGGTGATCATGTACAAACTATAAAATAGGCCTTAAACATACAAATATGTAGGCTATAGTAAAATCAAATGTGTAACTATAGTCTAATATCAAACCCCCATATATATATAGGCCTACAAGAAAACTATTTAAATAGCAATGGAATCCCAAACTGCTCAAATGAATGTGGTCAGATCTCCATGGGTCAGATAGCCTAGCTAAATGTAGCCAATTGGTTAATTGGTTAGATTGGCTAATGTTACCTTTACCAGTTAGTTAGGCCAATTCTAACACAATAAAACATTATGTAAGGGATAAAGTATAGCGAACGGGTCACTTGCTAGAAATAAAGACCGACAAGCTGAACAGGAGCCCGACGCGCAGCGGAGGGCTCTTGTTCAGCTTGAAGGTCTTTATTTCTAGCAAGTGACCCGTTCGCTATACTTTATCCCGCTTATTACATGGCTACTACAAAAAATAAAGCAATACATTTTAGCAACATGTTGTTTTTATGGTTTTAACAGCCAAAAACAGTCCGCTACACGGTCGGAACTCACTCAGTAGCAACGGTAACTATGTCAAGCTGCGGCCAACCTAGAAGAGTTTAACAAAAAACAACTCGTTTCCCTAGCAACCCTGAGACCTTGTCTAACAACTGGAATAGTCATTGCAAACCCACTAGGTTCTTATGTAATGAAAACGTAGTTTAATACACCAGTAAATAGGAGCGACCAAGGATACGACCTAGTAACGGGGGAATAGTCTGCTCGCCCCGCTAGACTGTCTGCTTCAGCTGACCGGAGGCTCCGGCTCAGCTGTTAGCTAGAGCTACTGTTTTGCTAACACAACTCAAGACTCGCACACTCTACAAATAATAATTGTAATCGGCCAATATGTTTAACAAGAGCTCCATCTAGCTAACAAGCATCATCCCCCAACATAAATAACACAATTCACGAAGAAAATGACTGCGGAACAGTTAGCCTACATTGCGGGCTGCAGCCTGAAGTTACTGTCTAACTGTCAATATGCGGCCAAAGTAGCCTACTCACGTCGTGTTGACTGGAGTCCTGTCGGACATTAACCATGACTCCTGTGTTCCCTGCTCTCCTGATACATGCAAAGTCATGTTGAAAAAGTATTCCAGTGTTTTTCTGAACGAGTAGTAGCCCTGTTTGTGGACGTCTATCCATCAAAACTGTGACGTAGGTCCTTAGCAACGGCCCTTGACAGCGGTCTGCTAGCTGGAAATAACAGACCTGTAGAATGCTGTGATTTACATAGGATTCTCAAAGTGCCATGTAATAAAAGTAGTTAATTACCTGTTACCTATGATTCTAAACAAACTATAGATAGTAAATACATTAAGTTATCAAGTTTTACGGTGTTTTACTCTCTTTCTGTAGATACTCGATCATCCGGTCGTGTTGCCAGTGGAATCCCCAACATCGGTTGTCAATGAACGAACTGATCAGGAAACTTCAGGCGGGAGAAGATTCAGCCAATGGGAGGACAGTTCTCAGAGTTCCAGAACCAATCAACATCGAGAGATACCTGCGGGAGGCGGGATATGGAGAGACACTCAACTATGCCATACTCTGATTGGCTTAGAGCGACGTCAGTTAAGACTGCCGTTGATACTGCCCTCTGGCCAGTAAAACATGGACCTATTTTAAAAGCAGTAAACTTTGCGGCCTAAATGAAGAAATAATGAAGAACTTGATCAACAAAAAATTGCACATTACACGTCACTTATGTTGTTTTATATTTCTTTGTACTGAATACTTTGTATATGTTTAAAGAGTAATATATGGTGTAAATATTATTTTCCTATGTAAACTAGCCTATATAACTATGGTCATATCAAAATTAATATAAAGAAAGGATAAAACCATGAATGTTTTCCCCTTGTCTTTTAACTACAACAGAAACGTTTGTATCCACTTGTTTTGACAAAAAAGTGAGTTTGAAAACAAGCATTCTCCAAAATGTGACTCCACCTTTAACACAAAGTGATCTTTTCAAGCTCGAAAAGGTCACCAAATACAGAGTAACAGGTTTGTTTCCAAGGTTACATAGCCCATAGCAACAGTGACCAAAGAAAGTGGGGTCAGCAAACAATAGCTATGCTGAAAATGAGATCTACAGGCCTAACTTTAATTGCTTTAGAAGTTCTTTAAAACTCATACACCCATCAAAACATACTCACTTGCCACACAGGATAATACCGACCAGACCATCTTGAGATTCAGGGTGTATTCACACATGCCGTGTTTAGTTCGGTTGAAACGAACTCAGATGCACTTCCGCCTTCGGTGCGCATCTTTCAGACATGTGTGAATACAGCAATCGCACTCGGGGGCGGACCAAACAAGCGGTCCGAGACCCAGCTGAAGAGGTGGTCTCGATGCGCTTCAAAACGCACTCTGCTGCAGTTCGTATGTGGTGTGAATTTGGCCGGACTCGATCCGACCCAATTGCGGGAAGCACTGCGCCTTTTCTTTATTTTCTTTTTTAATAAATCGCCATCAGCTTCACATTTTGGGAAAGTGTTGTTGTCGCCATTGTTAGGAAGATTAGTTGTGGTTTGACCGGGAGCCCCGAGCGAAAATATTACAGTTGATAATGACGCGTACACATGCTGATGTGTTCAGCGATCAGATGGAGAGGAGCGTCTCCCGTAGCCTACAGTGCCAACAGGTTCACGCTGCGCTTTGCATGAAGTGTGTTTTTATTTGTCTTCCCTACGGGACTGTCAATACTGTCCCCGTGTCAGTTTGGAGCTGAACTGCGCCGACACCCAGCCGATACAGCTTAATCAGCTGTGTGTCAGTTTGAGCCTATTCCTCGCGAGCCGCGCGTCCAGCAGCAAAAATACAGTAAAAATTATCACATCGTTGGCTATAAGCCACATAACGTGACATTGACATGGGGCTACATATTAGTATAACCATATGAAACAACAATAATTTGATGTTTTTCTTCTTTATTTATAGGGTAGATGTAGGCCTTTTTATTATTTTTAACCCCATATTATATCAATGATAAATTCGCACTTCGTTCTTCCTGCTTCTCTCCACCCCAGAATGTCTGTCCAATGAATGAATGACCTCAGATCACGTGTGGTTTTGCTTCGTAATGCTGGTTCACTTGCAAAAGGGGCAATATGAAAGTGGACCACACCAAACAAAACAAATCTAAATTCTATTTGGTCTGGACCAAAGCAAGTGAACTAACAGACTTTCCATGTGTGAATACACCCTCAGTGTCAGGCCTTTTAGGATCCTTCCATATTGTTGACTCGATGAGGCTGAGATCGAACTACCAACCCTGGGCCACAGCAGCCACAAGCAAATCAAAGCAATCCATGCAAGACATCAAATGCAAATATAAAAACAATAAACCTAGGCCTACCTTTCTTATGTCATTTTGCATTTGCATTTGATATTCAATCATCTATCCAGGTTTAGGAGTCTATGTTGGTCAATTCAATTCCATTTTAAAAAATAAAAAACACACGCGACGTCACAGTTTTAAAACAGTTCCTTGATTATTTATTTGCATGATAGTATTGTTAGCCTCTCCGTGTGTCAAACTCCGTGCCTCCAAGATTTTGTTTTGATTATTGCAAGCAAACACATTATGATTCTGCAGTAGCTTATATGTCAGGAAAAAAAAAAAAACGTATGTAGAATATATCCACTGATATTTTGTGATAAAAAAAAGTGCTACTTTTTTTTGAGAGAACGACAATTGAAGGAACAAAAATTTTCAAAGCAAAACTACAATGATTTGACTAAGAAATTGTGGCTTAGGCCTACATACATCACTTGAAAATGCAGCACAGATGCTTTTTGTTTTGTTTTTTCACAAGAGAAACCTGCTGATTAAAAAAAAATAATAATACTCCAAAATCCTGGAGCGACTATGACACACACACACACAGCTGTCAAAGATTATATTAACCTTTTTGAAAAGAGAATACTGTAATAGCCACAATAAAGCCAAAGATAGCTAACGACTAAAAAGGTAAATACTGTTGGTAGTTAGAACAATAATGTGACAAAACAAAGCCTACATGAGGAAGACGGCAAAAGTTTTCTTAATCAAGGTATAGCTACTATTCAGTCAAGGCAACAGATGTCATTGCTTGAAATTACATTTGTAAAAAAGTAAGCACTAATATATAAAATAAGGAATGATATGAAAAAGCAGTTAGAAAAAACAAGACATTCCTCATCTAAACCTATCGTAGAGACTAGTGAGAAAGGCCACGCAAGGTTCACAGAGAGAATATGAGAGAAAACTCCTACGGTAAAAAGCTTAAACAAGGCAAATCCAGCAAAACAAAAATGTGCATTTAAATATAAAGGCAAATTTTTTACACTTATTACAGAATAGTTTAAAGGTTCTCTCATACACACACACACACACACATTCGTTAAGATGTTTTTTTTTTTCATACATCCTAAACATAGGTCCACATGTGGTTGCCGGCGTAGCTTCGTTTATGAATGCAGCTTAAAAATACTTCAAAATAACAGCGTATCGTCACATTTTTGCAGCTTTTTCCTTTAAATTCTTCATGTTTCAGCATTATTTAGAAAATTTGTGTCAATTTACAAAATCAAGCCCAAGGAGTTACCCTTCACTCATACACATATACTTGTTTTGGTGAACGTGAAATCGCCCAACAGAACAAAATAGCCACATATTTTACAGATAATAGACCTTAGAATAGAGTCGAAATGAAGTCAAAATACTTTAAAAGGTTGGATTTCTTAACAGATACTGAGTGAAAATTTCTTTGGGGGAAAAAAATTAAAAAATCCTGCAGTGGTGTCTGAGCGTAAAATAAACTTGAAAACGATACGCAATATCAGTTTTTTTCGTGAATTATGAAAATGCTTTTTAAACCTTAAAAGATTTGGGTTTTAGTTTGGACTCCGGTGCAGCCAGTACCCTGTGCTCCAACTCTACCCTGTACATTGTAGATTAGGCAATTATAGCCAAAATAAAAGTGCCAAAAATCATACTTTCTGTTAGAAAATGCTTTAGGTAAAGACAGTTTTACATTCAAGACAGAGAAGTAAGAAATAATCAAGTATTTAAGTTAAACATGTCATGCAAAAAAAATTATAATAATTACCCGACTCAAATATTTTTTTGTCTTGATACCATACCCAAGATTTGGGTAGTTTTTTAAATTAAAATCCATGTGTTTCTTTGCTGTATTTGTGTACTAATTTTAAATAGGTAATAGTAAGCTAAAAAATTATTAAAAAAAAAAGTTTTTGTTAAGATAAGAACCAATTTGTTCTCAAGGATAGGAGAAAAAAAAATCCTCAATTTATTTTGAAGCCAAAAAAGTGGGAAAAACTTTTTAAAATACTTTTCCTGTACAATATGATACAATGTATGTATAGTAGCGTGTTCTGTTGAACTAGAGTGCAACAACTTATTGAAACCAGATTAGCCTGTGGAAAGGAAATCTCCATTTGTACTAATCGTAATACTTAACATGTGAAATGAATGTGGACTCAGGAGTTTGGGGTAAATGCCCAGGGCTTGACTTTGAATGGGGTGGATTCATTGAAACACTGATATCCAGGCTGCGTTCCAATCGCCATACTTTCTGCTATTTAGTACGGTAGAGATTTAGGATGTTCCAATTCTTGTGGTCAATTTGGTATGGTTAAAAAACCCAGATGTCTACTAGATTCGGCTGAGATTTTTAGTGTTGAAAACAGCATCCTATTTGGGCCGATTCTGACCCACAATCCATCTCGCACCGGAAGTGAAATCACAACGACAGGGAGTCTCTGTATGAAAACAACCGGGGAAGAGACGGATATAAAAGCAAGAGGCAAGATCAAGGCGCAATGTTATGATGAAATAGGAGAGTAAAAAGTATGTCCTCCCAAGTGTAGCTTACTGCATCCTAACTAGATTCGTTTTATGGTCAGATGTAGTATGTAGAATAGAAAAAAAGAAAGAGTATGCGATTTGGAACGCAGGGCTAGTCTCTGAGAGTGTTAATATGGGCGCAGATCTTGAGGGCTGGACCTAGCTTGATGTTCATAGTGGACATGAGATGTTCCTCTTTCAGCAGTAGTAAGGCCTGTCCGTCAATCTCCTGTGACAGGAACAGGGAGGCGATATCCTCACAACCTGCAAAGAGTAAGGGGTAGAGGCGTAAAACATATTATTATCTCAACATCACATTTTTTTTTTCAATACTCTGAAACATAAATCAGACTTCTAAAGCACTTGCATCACTTAAACTTTCCATAATCATTCGTAGCACTACTCTGAAGGTTATGACAGAAGGATTTGTTCACATGTCTTCAAATGTCTGATTTATGATACATTTTCTTCTTAAAAACATAACAGCAATGTGTTTTTAAGCCCTATACAGTATTTATTTACTTATAAAATTATGATAATAAAAAAACCTGTATCCAAAAACCTGTTCTGTAAAAACTTTGGTGGACACTAAAATGTTTATCCAATATCTAGATTATTGGTTTTCAAAGAGATGCACGTTTACACATAATTATTTAGATATTACTACATTTGCATATTTATTCAAACATTTCTGGAAAAAATCGTAATACAGAAATTATTGTTCTAATAATGTAAGTTATCAACTGCCATTCAAGTTTCATGACGATATCAAGACGTAAAAAAAAAAATGTTGCCCTTTCCATAGCTGCATACATTTTAAGATAATTTTACTTTTATGACTTGCAAAATATGGACTTAACATTATGCAATCATCGCCTGTAAACTAAAAATCTCCCCACCTTGCAGAGAGGAAATAAACTGCGTCACTTCCTCGACGCTCCACTGGTTGGCGTTGTCAGACAGACAGCTGGGGGCGGGGTTAGCTGTGTCCGTGGTGACAGTGGGAGGGGACTGTTGGCAGGAAGCAGAGGAGGCCGGAGACAGAGACATGGGGTCGTCTTCATCTTCATCAACACTGGAGTCTTCCTCTGAATGACTGGACTCTGAACGGAACTATAGAACAGGCAGGGGATGTGTTAGTGCTGGTTTGAGTGTGAGTGTGTGTGTGTGTGTGTGTGTGTGTGTGTGTGTGTGTGTGTGTGTGTGTGTGTGTGTGTGTGTGTGTGTGTGTGTGGGGAGGGGTGTGTGTGTGTGTGTGTGTGTGTGTGTGTGTTTGTGTGTCGGAGGCGGCAGGATGTGTGTGTGTGTGTGTGTGTGTGTGTGTGTGTGTGTGTGTGTGTGTGTGTGTGTGTGTGTGTGTGTGTGTGTGTGTGTTGACTGGACTCTGACAGTACGTGGATCCCCTTAAAATCCCCTTAACATCCTCACCTTGACAGGTAGCGGTCTGCCTGCGATCTTGGCACTGGCTATCTCAGAGCTGGTCCTTCGTGGGACCCTCCTCCTGGCTGTCAACCCTCCCCCCTCCTCCTCGGAGTGGGATATGTGCTCCAGGGCTTTCCCCCCCTCCTCTTCAGAATTAGACATGTGATCCATGGTTTGGTTCTCATGGGGAGAGTTGTCAGGACTATCCCGCAGTAGGAAGTGCTGGCGGAAGCTGGCGTTGTACCTGGGGAACCAATACATACTGCATCGTAGACACAGAGTGACATATACGGTACTGAAGCCAAAACCAGCAACACACAACAGGTTGTTTGTTTTATCTCTTTGCACCATTACAATCCATATACACATTAGGGACGGGACCGATTCAAAATTGATATCGGGTCAGATAAGGCTGCTAACTACTTACTGGATATCAGACTGACAACTCTGATCCAATTTCATTGTCTGTTTTTAATTTGTTTTAATTATTATTATTTAATTATTATTATTTTAACTGAGAAAGAAAATTTAAGTCCTATATTCAAAACCGTTTAAAGTAGTTCAGATGAAAATGTATGCATTTTTTTTTTATATATTTTTTTCTCTTTAGAATAGCCGTTTAGAATTAGAATAGCCGTTTTGCTTAAGCCTTCCTAACCTTACACATTACTTCACCACCAGCAAAGAAATGTATAATAAATATGATATTGGACAGTATCTGTATCAAATAATATCCAAAACCCAGATATCAGAATCGGATGGCACTGGAACATATTGGATCAGTGCATCTGTAATACACATGTAATGGGCAAAGAGACAAATGCAAAGCAGAAGCACAACATGTCAAATCATATGCTGACAGTGCTGACAGCATATTACAGATTCAAACAATGCAGACAGAGCATTGTTTACATATAGGGGAACATATGACATAATAAATACAACATACTTTTTTTTTATATATGGAGCAAAATTAAGGCGAGACAGAGCAGGCAAAAGGAAAATAGTTTTTTCAAGCACTCGTCAATTTTGTCTATTTTGATACACAATTTAATTTCTTCTTTCATGCTAGTATTTGCATTAAAGGTGCAGTGTGTAATATGACATCATCAAGAAAGTTCTACAAAGTTCTAAGAATGCAACGCTCCCTGGGTAACCCCAACCCTTTTGAATAATAACAGAAGCTACAGTGGCCTTCAAGGGCAAGAACAATTCTAAATTTTAAACAATGCACCTGATGACATTCCAACTATGACACTTTCAAGATGGCGGCACTAGGCCTTGGTCCAAAATATGCAGAAATATGGACATATATGAGACCCTTTCTAAGGGAAAAAAAATAATTCAAAAAATGTTTTTCAGCTATTATGCACTAAATTAAATGTACTTGTGGATATTATAATTACTTTCTACAAAATCTGCTAGGAAATAAAACCCAAAATTCTACACACTGCAGGTTTAAAGGACCAAAATGTACATTGAGGTGTTTATTTGACTTAACCTTGTCTGTTTCTGTATTTATATTTCTCATAATTCGGATATTTATTTAAATGTTTCTTATTATAGAAAAAAAAAACTGAAAACAATTTACACTAATTATCTGCAAAGTCTCACTTTAACAAAACTAGCTGGATTGGACTTCAATCTGACATGAAAACAGACAGAAGTTTTCAAACAGAAAACCAACATGCTGTAATATACAGCTGGAGCCACCTGAGAATTCACACGCTAATTTCACAAAAAAATTCTCTATTACCATGAGCTACGAGGAACTTTTAAATATTTCTGAAACAGTCTAATGTTTCCTCTGATGATCTTAAATGCCATGTCAAAGCAAAGACCATCAGTGCAAAGAATGCTGTTTGTATGTAGCTTTTCGTAATGCCTTTGTCATGGGTACGCTCACCCAGGAACAACAGCTGGCGTAGTTAAAACACTACTGCTTATGTCCAAAGGGGGTTGCAAGAATTAACATAAATTGAAAGTTCCTCGTAGCACATATAAAAATGTGAGAAATATTTCGGTAACCCAGTGAGGTTATTTTTCTAAGATGGCCGCCACAGTATATCTTAGGTTTCATGCATGTTGTCTAAATACCTCTTGGCACAGGTCATGGAGCAGAAGCGCTTGGTGCCTCTGAACTGGGCGGCAGGAGCAAAGTTTTTACAGTACTCACACTTCAGCACTGAGGAGGAAACAGAGAAGAAGGGAAATACATTATAACAAATATATGTGATAAATAGATGTGATTTTACATTAAAGATGGAGTCAGTGATTCTGGAGAACGCTAATTGACAAAATCACTTTTGGTCAAAATCAGTGAATATCTCCTCACGATCCGCTACCTGTCCGTTATGTGTTTGCGGTGAATCAAAATCTGGTTTTTATACACAGACTAGGCTCTGTAAACTGGTATGTAAAAAAGGTTTTTGTAAACAAAGAGGCCCATCATAGCTAGAAACATAGCTGTTTAAAGAGCCTAGGCTGTGTATTAACACACAATTTATTTTCAGCACACACACACACACACACACACACACACACACACACACACACACACACACACACACACACACACACACACACACGGTACTGACAGGTAGTCAAGCATGAGGAGCGATTCACCGATTTTGACAAAAAGTAATGTTGACAACAAGCATTGTACAGAATCACTGACTCCACCTTTAAAAACAATCCAGACAAACACACAGCACTGCAGTTTAAAGCTCTTGTTTCTTTCTTATTCTAACGACACTGAGGACAGACTGTTGATATGTCACTGTGTTGTTGGGAGTCAGAGAGGGACAGGTTGTAATTAAAACCTCTGTGCGTTCCTGTGGTCTGGCCCGGGGCAAACCAGGTCATTTAGTTGCACAGTGTAAAATCCCGCCCTCTCTGTCCATGCTAAATGTATTATATTTAGAAAAGTTAAAGGTGTACTATTTAAATTTGGGTATGTCGGAAAAGTGAAGATTTTTTAGGGTATATTCTCATAACTGAATAAACAAACATCCCTAACAGGAAAATGTGATCCCTGGAACACTGAAGTTAGAAAGTGACTGTTTCACTGGAGTTGTTTACAGCAGCAGGGCCCACAGTTTGGTTTATAAACATATTATATTCTTTATTTTAGTTCCCGGTGCTTTAACATAATTTAGTTTGGATTAATGTTGATGGACTTATTCAATACTAAGAATTACATGAAGAGAAACGATATTTGTAAATCAAACAAGCTTTTTTTCTACCTTAAAACATGTATGAAAGGCCGCAGAAGTTTGTCCGTTACCTGTTGCTGTAGTAACAGTCTCTGATTGGTTGGTTTCCGGACTGTCGTTAGTTAAATCCTCACCAGACGAGTCCTTTACCGAGCCACAGACCTGTCAATCAAACAAACACACAAACAGTCAAATACCAAAGTCATGTGATATTACAACAAACTCACACACACTCTATACTTCATAAAGCTGGTTGGAGCCCACAAACAAATATTATGAATCAAAATTACAAACACAAACACACCTGTTCCCCCCCACCACCCCCCCTGTTTTTAACTTGCATGTTTTGTCCTAAAACGTTTCTTTATTAATACCATTTCCAGTGTGCACAAGAAATGACAAATGTTTTAAATTACCTTATTATATATGTACATCAGGGTCCATGGTAAAAAATATAATACAAATATCACCGCATCATACATCCCACTGTTTTGTCTCGTACCACATCACTTAATAAAAAAAATAAATAAAAATAGAAGAGTATTAAAAAAAACTACAAATCCCATGTACTCACAGGGAAAGGCTCGGCCCCTTCCTGGATGACGAAGCCCTCTATGAGGTGTGTGAGGACGTTTGGTTTGACCACGGCTTGGGGCGGAGGGGCCCTCTCCCCCGGCCCACACACCCCACGAGACACACACATCATCGGGGAGGGAGAGGGGGACGCAGGAGGGGGGGCACCACAACCTGGGGATGAGAAGAAGTTAATAGTGTTAAGAAAAGTGAAGACATTTCTGTTTCCTTTCCTTTTTTCTGTCATTTTTTTATTTTTATTTTAACTTTAATTTGTATTAATCTTGTTGATGTATTTTCTTTGTTTTTACTATTTCATGAATGCAATTTTAAATGTCTAATCTTGATGTTTTTTATGCATTTTCTGTGCTACACAAATACATTTTACTATTATTAATATTCATATGAAGTTGTTACCTGCTTCAACGGGATTGGACGAGAGAGCTGGGGCGAGGTCTCTGATTGGCTGGAGCCGTGGAGGGGAGGGGCCATCTTCATCATTGGCGGATTTGGAGTCGGACTTTCTCTTGAGTGAGGCGGTCAACTGCTTTCCCTACGAGAAAAATTTTTTTAACAGGGGTTTATGTGCCGTTTTTTATTCTAGTTCTTTTTGTATTTGACTTATTATTGTATCGGGAGTTAGTCATTTATCTGCCTTGACTGGAAAGCACTTTGGGTCAACTTCTGTTGTTTTTAAATGTGCTATGTAGCTCAAGTGACTGAGTTAGAAAACAACACAACCTTGTTATGTTGGTAATGTTCGTATGAAATCTAATTGCGGTTATCAGCGGTCTGTGTGTGTGTGTGTGTGTGTCTTTGCGTGTGTGCATACATACAGATCAAGATTGGAACAAGTAACTGTATTAAACAAGAATAAAAAATGATCATCTTTACCCCTCATATGCTATTAAATCAAATTGCGGTAATAATCAGCTGACCTGTGTTGTCTGACTTCCTGCTGCGTCCCCATTGGTCGATGCTTTCCTCTGCTCCTCTGTCCCCATAGCAACAGAGACGTTACTGCGAGACATGGCGTTCTGAGGCGACGTCACATTAGTAGCAGTTGACTGTGACTGTGACGTGCCCATGGTTCCATTCTGACTCTGTCCTGAGCTCTGATTGGTCCGTGGATGCACCTGAGACACCTGGGCCAATGGGAGGGCTTCCTGCATTTTAAGTCCCACCCCTCGGCCCACCATTCCGCCCTCTCTAGAGGCTATGGAGGCCACCATAGTAAGCAGGCTGGATGAGCTGTTTAGGACGTCCTGACCACAGTGTGTGTTGCCCCGGGCCAGAGTCAGAGCCTGGGTGTTTCCTAAAGCGCTCTGCCGGGCGCCGACTATCTGTACGGGGATGTGAGGCGTCTGGGGGGGCTGGGAGGAGCTGTTGGAGGGTGGAGGGGCCGGCAGGATGGGTGGAGGGTTCCTAGAAAATGTGGAAATAGAGGTGGAAATCACTGGCTTAATCATGATATGAAATAAGTTAAATCCTCATAATGATATCACAAAAGTCTGCTGCAATTTGATTAAATTTCGATGCGATTCAGGTGCCTGTAATCAATATAAAACAATAGTATATGCCCGATGCCCATACAACACAGGCTGTTAAATATATATCAACTCACAAAAAAACAACTGAAATATGCCTCTACCATTTTATTTATGAGCTCTTTGATTTTGACAAAAAAGGGTTCAGACAACCATTCTCCAGAATTGCCTACTCTGTCTTTAAATGAAAATGAAAACATTATTTGAGTTGAAATATGCAATATGCATCAATGTTTGGACGGTTCGATCTTCCACCCAATGAATCAATACATCCATATATTTCAAAGTACATGTAAATTACACCCTTACCTAGAAGGCAGCTGCAGTGGTAACCGTAGCCCCTGTAGAGTTTTGGGTTGGATTGGAACGGGCCCGTTGCTATGGGCGTGGCCTAGCTTCTCGTTGCCTAGGGAGCTCTTCTGCAGCGGTTGCACCACCAGCGTCTGAGCGTTGCCCGCCGGTTTGATGGTTGCCGTGCTGACAGCGTAACCATGGGGCTGGGACGCAGACGTTAACACCAGTGTGTGTGGGACGCTGGTTCCCGTGGTGATAGTGCGGGTTCCGTGCAGCAGCAGTTGGGAGAGAGGGATGGATGAAGAGGTAGAGGAGGAGGAGGAGGAAGGGTGGGCTTTCAGGTTGGTGGGTTGAGGGTACGTGGGGATTTTGATGTGCGCAGACTGGGGCTGGTTTGGTTTATTGGGGGACTGGGAGTGTAAAAGGTGGGATGGGTGGACAAGGGAGTGGGCAGCTGGAAAAATACACAGAAAAAAAATATGTTTGTTACATAAGCTTACATTCATGACATTTAAACATGTATTTAAGCTACAGTGTGTAATATCGGAATATTAAGTGTCATGTTATGGTGAAATTTTAGATGTCAACGCTCCCTTGCTAACCCCTCAAGTTTTTCATGACATTTAAACGTGGATTTATTAAACTTTCCACAACTTGGTATTGAAGCGGTAAATGAGCAAACTTTTTCAAAAACAATTCATCTTTTTGATCCATTGTTAATAGGAGTAGACAGTGGATAAAAGGGTAGAAAAAAAGACAGACATTTAAAACATATATTTAAGCTACAGTGAGTAATATCGGAATATTTAGCATCATGTAATGGTGTCAGCGCTCCCTTGCTAACCCATTCCAGTGTTCAGCCGTCCTACCTGAGTCACTCCTGTCCGGGGCTTCAGTCTTCACACCTTTGGGTCCGGACACTCCCCGCATGGCCAGATTCTGAGCCTGGATATACAGCAGGGGCATATGTTATTTACAAAAAAATCTTTAAATGTTACTTTTTGGTTTATGTATGAGATGTGAAAAACAAATTGGTACTTTTTTAGTTTCTACAGTAGTGTACAAAATAATTAGTACTATATTTTGTTATAATTTCATATCACATGACCCATAATCCACTGCACACCGGATGTTATGTCACATGGACTGAGCCTCCGATTGAAAACAACCAGCGATGAGACAGATATTTAAGCAAGAGGCAAGTTCAAGGTGCCATGTTATGATGAAATAAACAAGTAAAAGTATGTCCCTATTGTAGCATACTGCATCCTAGCTCCATACTATTCATGATCAGCTGTAGTATGCAGAAAAAGTAAAAATAAAGAGTGTGCGATTTGGAACACAGTCATAAAGTTAGAATTCTCCAGAACACAAACCTGGTCGTTATCTGATTGGCCGCCGGCAGAGGAAGTGGGTGTGACTTCTTGTTGCTGTTGCTGAGTCTGTGGTTGCTGTGTGACGGTTGCCACGGCCGCGGTTGCCGTGTTACTGGGCATAAAGATGAGCTGAGAGGAGATGGGGGCTCGCAGGGAACGGTTGAGCTGCAACACAGAGAAACACACACAAACTTAGACAACAACTCTACATCTACTCTGTTCTACGGTACATCTACTCTACTCTACATCTACTTTTCGTTAGCCTAATAGCATAATTGCCTAAGTCATATTTTAAGGGTTATAGATTAGGGTAAAGTAGATGTAGAGTAGATGTAGAATAGAGTAGATGTAGGGTAAACGTACAGTAGAGTAAATATGATTTAGGCAATTATGCTATGAGGCTAACGAAAGTTGTGTTGAACTCACCCTGAAGTACATCTGTCCCTGTGCTATAGAGTAGTGTTCTCAAAGTTGTGTTGAACTCACCCTTAAGTAGGGTAAAGTAGAGTAGAGTAGAGTAGATAACTCACCCTGAAGTACATCTGTCCCTGCCCGGCCCCCGCTCCACTCAGCAGCACCGATTGGCTGATTGTGGACGTTGCCGAGGCGACAGGACGGCTGTTGGTCGTAGAGCCGACCGATCCGGACGTTACACTGGCCTGAAAACATATTAAGAGTGACTTCAATGGGTAGAATTTATATCATTCTGTTTACGCAATATTTAAAAATGACTCAGAGGAACTTGCAGTTTGTGTTCATTTTAGCGCCCCCTTTGGACAAAAGCGGTAGTGTTTTTACTACTCCAGCTGTTGTTCCTGGGTGAGAGTTTACCCATGACAAAGGCATTAAGAAAAACTATATAAAAACAGCATTCTTTGCACTGATGGTCTCGTTTGCTGTTAGAAGTAATTTATGATCACCAGGAGGAAAAATTTAACTGTTTCAGAAATATTTCAAAGTTCCTCCTAACTACTTTCAAAAGATAGGCAAGTAAGGAGAAGAATAGATTATTTATCTGGCTTCTCAATGACAGAGGGAGGGCAGCCATTTTGTCATAACCACAGTAACCGTACGTATAATAACATATAATACGTACCGCATAATAATATAATAACATGTATACGTACAGCATAATAATATAATAACATGTATACGTACCGCTGTGGTGCTGGTTGTCTGAGAGGAACTGCTGCTAGAAGGACTGGACTGACGACTGGCTGCCAGAGTCGCCTGGAGGGAGAGAGGGAAATATAGAGGTTTAGGATTTTACAACTTAAAAGTGTAGTCAGTGATTCTGCTTGTTGTCAAAATCAGTGAATATCTCCTCACGTTACGCTACATTGTACGTACTGGTAAAACAAATCCAGTGTTAGTACACAGCCTTGGCTCTGTGAACGGACATGTTGCTAGCTATAGTGGGCCCCATTGTTAACATAGCAGTTTACAGAGTCTAAGCTGTGTATTAAAACCGGTTTATTTTCTTTTTGAACAAGTAGTGGATCTCGACCAAAAATATAGATATTCACAGATTTTGACAAAAAGTGATTTTGTCGACAAGCATTCTACAGAATAAATTCTTCAATTACATTTTAAACAGCATTATGCTTGGAGCAATCTTAAAAGTATGTGTATTATTTTGATATATATATATATATTTTTTTTTAAATCGTTCGGAATAAAGATTGGTTTCATACACACACACACACACACACACCTTTACCTGTTGCACTGCGGCCAGGTTTTGCAGCTGTGCGTTGTTGATCTGTTGTTGGAGCATCAGCTGTTGGAAGTATTGAGCTGCGTTGGGCTGACGCTGTAACGCCTGCAGAGCCTAGAGAGACACACAACATAAACATGGTGGTAGTCAACGAACACAGACGGGAAGGAGAAAAGGGAGATTTAGGGTTGCACACACACAAAGCATTCCTACCATGCCCAAGCTCTATTGACGGCTAAAGTCTAGTGTTTTCTCCCAGTACTCCTGCTCCATACACTTCCTTGGCCCTGGCCCGGTTGTGAAAGGTGTGCTTGGGCATTGTACAGATGCTAATGTACAAGCATGTGCGTAGACGGCAGTCCTTACGTCAATTTATATCAGACTGTTCCCCTCAACCCAATACGTCCATGCACGCAACAGACCTTCAAAATAAATTTGACCAAGGAAGCTGGAATTTTTATACAAATTTGTCCGGATGAAAACATTCAAAAACAATCGGATACAAATCCGCTCCACATCCCAAACCCATGCATGTTAAGACCTGGTGACATACAAGCAAGAATCAATGTCGCCTAGAACTTTTCCATAATATATATTTTATTTTAGATGCACCTGTCATATCTTGTGCCTAAAAATCTGAAGACATTGTAGAAGAAGACAGAAACATTTGTTAATAAAAGACGTGTAGTGGAGAGAGTCTTAACTGATGTACGCCCAGAGGCCCACACAGTATTAACTCTAGTGTTGACAGCGTGTGTGTGTGTGTGGCGTGTTGTGAGAGTGTGTGTGTGTGTGTGTGTGTGTGTGTGTGTGTGTGTGTGTGTGGCACAGTGACAAAGACAGACGGCTTTGTACGGTGACACACGCCTGAGAAGAATGACACAGAGCCTCCATCGGTCAGGCAACCACTCAGTCTCTCTCTACCAAACTGTCTTACTGTCTCTCTCTCTCTCTCTCTCTACCTCACTGTCTAACTCTCTTCATCACTTTCTATCCATCAGATCAAATATAAATCACAGGGTTCCTATTATATCTTCCACTTAAAAATTCCTCCTTTTAAGACTCAAATTTCCAAGATTTTATCTTATTTTAGAGAGTAGGGGCAGTAGTCAGGAAACTTTTTTCAATACTCATCCAAACTTGGATATTACTAAAACTAAATTCCATATTTTTCTATACTGTGTGTATCCCTGAAATCACCAGCTGATAACCAGCTGAAAAATAAATAGCACAGCAATTATAGCTGCAGAAAACAGGTGAAATAATAACACACACACACACACACACACACACACACACACACACACACACACACACACCTACCTGCACAGCCTGTCTTTCATACAGAGACATGGAGTTCATTGGAGAGGGGCGGGAGCTTGTTCCAGACGCAGGGCTGCCATTGGTCGAGGCTCCCGGCTGGTTCTGCTCTCCATCCGTCTCCATGGCGACTGAGGAGACAGAGGAGACAGCCATCAGTCAGAGAGAGAGAGAGACACACACACACATGCACACATAAAGATAACAAACACACACACACACAAACATAGCAACCACACACACACACACACACACAAACTCAAACACAGCAAACACACAAAAACACATACACAGAGAAAACATAGCAAACACACACACAACCACACACACAAAAATACAGCACACACACACACACACACACACACATATATTAACAACCAGACACACACACAAACAAATACACCAAACACACACACACACAACCACATACGCATGCACAAATACAGCACAAACACACTCATACACAATCCAACAACACACACACAAAGATGAAAACCCACCCATCACTTTCCCTGACTAGCACAGTTCTTCACAGAGCCGAGACGCTACGAAATAGACTCCATATTTCACTGATGATGAAGCCATGGTCACACTCTGTAACCATGGCGTTTACACACTATGTTTCACTGACACTTCCAACAGCTTTACATTTGACAATTCTGTCAGCAAGACGTCATGATAATTCATAACACACTGAACTCTCCCCTAGAACTGAGCGTTAAATCTATAGGCCTGTGATGTGAATGTTACACCTTATTAACTACATGGTTACCCAGTCAGACAGTTGAATAAAAACTTAAAATACTAATGAAAAGTATAGCTAAACAATGCATTGTGGTAAGAATATTTTAACTTAATTTTGTAGGGTCTGGCTGACATCAAACTATTGATAACGGGCACGTTCTAAAATATGTATATTAAAATGAACAGATATATATTGAAGCTATATCACATGTATTTTAACAAACACAAATAGTCTTGACCAATATTTTTTTTTAGAAATCTCTTAAAATGTGGAGATATTGTCTCACTGTTGACATGACAAACCATGATACAGCCTACTGTATATATTACATTATTTTATTGGTGCTGTCTGAAGTTAAAATTAGGCTTTGAAAGGAAAAAAAATTGATTTATAAAAATGAATAATGTATTTTGTTGAGATCTGGTCTTTGTCCAAAATAATCCAATACAAAAATACAATTAAAAATAATATTTAAAAAAAAAATACATACAATCACGTATGTGGCCAATACTGACCCCATTACATTTCTGCTTCACATCCTACAGATTCTATCCATCTTCCACACACTCCGGGAATCAACACTGTTTATTTTATTGTTGTGTTGTTAATTTATTGTGTTGAGATAATCTGGTGTTATATCCATCCATCAATGCAGTAGCCTAGGCCTAGCAGTTTATCTTTATTACCCCCCACGTCCACACACACACACACACACACACACACACACACACACACACACACACACACACACACACACACCCTCTCCATCCTGTCCCAGCCTCCACAACCTGGAAACGCTCCTTGTAATTAAGCTGCGCGCACACGCACGCACGCACACACACACACACACACACACACACACACACACACACACACACACACACACACACACACACACACACACACACACACACACACACAGCTACTAGCTGCTGTCCTCCATGTTTCTAATCCAGTTAACACTAGATCCACTGGATGCTACTGCTCCTAGCATCTCTCGCTAACCCTCCGTCTCTTGGACCGTCCTTACCGGGTCTTGCCTCCTCAGTAGCCCGCTTTGGATGGCCTGTCCCTGGGGCGCTCAGGCCTCTGCAGCCCGCCGCCTCTATGGCTCTTTTCTCGGGCTTCCCCTGCAGGACTCGCGGCCTCAGCAGTGGAGACAGCGGTGGTAGCGGTGCTGGTGCTTTGACTGTTTTGCATAAATTTGCAGCTGATGTTCTGTCGGAGGGCAACGCCTCCTTTTACACTGCGCTGCCTTTTCCGGCGCGACGGGATGACGGATGCAGCAGGAATTTAGCAGCCCCCCCTCTCCACCCCACACCACACACACACACACACACACACACACACACACACACACACACACACACACACACACACACACTCAACCCCCCCTCCCCCACCAGCAAGACCACCTTGATGATTCCCATACGTCCATGCTATTTAGTAGGCCATGCCAGAAAAAACATATTTAGGACGTGCCAAGCATGTCGAATGCAGTTTGACAAAAATATCCAGATGCCCTATTATATGCAATTGCATTTTGCAGTATGCAAATGAACAGGCTTCAGTAGCTAGTAGGGCCTATGTATATGGTAAAATTATCAAGCAGGCTTCGTGATTTGGAACGCGGGGAAAATCCCTACCTCTGATGTATTATCACACATCCTCTTTCCGTTATCTAGAATCAGTTTGGGATTGTTCTATTTGTGAAGTTCTAAAGCCTTCCTTTGGCTATACAGTAATATTACAATAAGTGTGTGGAGATATAGGCCTATAGGCAATGATTTCTAAATGTCCCCTTGAATGTTCTGCTTCACCCATTTGATCTGAATGTTTGAATTGTTCTTGTCTCTTTGTCAGCTTGTTGTATATTTGCATTGTGTTTGTTTGTGCGTATTGTATTTTTACTTGACATCATTGTAAATGAGAGTCACCCCTCAATTGATCTTAAATGAAAATATTACCTGATGAATATTTTATTTAACAACAGTATATCTGTTATGTTATGTACAGTACAAACACAAGTCAAAACAACACAGCTTGGGGGGTGAGGGGAGGGCCATCAGATGAATGTTAAAAAACTGAAGCTACAATGTCTCCTGTTTAGTTTATTTCCATAACATCAGTTCAAAGTTAAGTTCCTTAATAAGTCAATTGCTACATTGAAATGTGTCTGTTCACATATTCCCCTCTCAACTTGATCAGTTAATTCATCAACAGTGTGATCCCAAACACCCTTAACATGCTGTCAGTATTATTTTATTTAGTTTTTTCTTCTGTTTATGACATGGAAAAGCGTACAGATAATAGTCACAGAAAGGCAAGTAAATTTGATGCATGTCTGTAGCCCTCAGAAAATTCTCACAAACACTTTTATTGAAATACTTAAGTCGTGTAAATAACAGCTATCCAACACAGTAACATTTTGAGTGTGTGTTATCAAGTGACTGAGTGACACATGGTACACACAGAAGCAGAGGAAAGCTTTCTCACATACACACACACAGACACACACACAGACACACACACAGACACACACAGACACACACATACAGTGAATAACAGTCTGTGGATGCGTGAGGTATACAGAGGCACAAATAGCAGACTTAGGATACAGTACGCAATAACATAAAACATACATTTACACAGTTATTTACACAGTTTCAGCAGATCGGAACCAACACACACACACATGCATACACACACACACACATGCATACACACACACATGCATACACACACACACACACACACACACACACACACACACACACACACACACACACACACACAAAAACAAAGATCACAGCAGCCAAAGCATTTTTCTTACAGTTCGACTGAAGTCTGTGCCACGACATAAATGATTTTCAGAGCTGCTTTATTATACAGATGCTGTCAACATCATCATAGCAAATAATTTTGAACATCATACAGAAATGGACAACTTGACGATTAGTATGAACAGCTCTGAGCTAAACCTGAATATGCACACAGATGAAAATACATGGCTGTGAGTGAGTGAGGAGAAATACACAAGTTAGAAAATGAAAGAGAGACATAAGAGAGCGAAAAAAAATTCAATGACACACACACAAACAGAAACATGTACAACTTAAATACTGCTTCTCTCTTTGACAAAATAAACACATGTGCACCCCAAAAATAAATAAATAAACAACACATACAGTATGACTGCGCAGGTCAACATATAAATAGAACTCTTTTAGAAAATACATATTTACAAAGAACACTTAAACTCTATGTAACTATCTTTGTACAGTTAGTGGAGTTGGTTGTATTCTAAGTTGGTAAATGTGCATGAACAGTGAAATGGTTAGGATTAAGGGCGTTGTGCGATGTGTGCTATCAAATCCATACTTGATATAGTATATGGTGAATACAGCTGTCTTTAAGAGTGCAGTGTTTTGCTTCCACTTTTACTTTGATAGTTCATTTTTTTCAAAGGGACAATTAATTAAAAAATAAAACAATGAACGTTTGGGTATTTTTTTTTTTTTACTTATTTGTCTTCCAAACTTTCAAAATATCCAATTTTCTGGGATGAGAAGTTACCAAATCTTCATCAAACAAGTTGATTTGAGTGTTTTTTAAGTTTCATTTTCCAACCCAGATTCACTTGAAACTGCACAGTAACCTACACACAAATCATTTGAACTTTTCAGCTATTGTTCGAACCAGAATAAAATACGTTGTAGGTGTGATTGCACCCGGGCCTTTTTAAATGTGGTGCACCAACCAAAAAAAACAGATCAGCACTGGTCTAAAGCAACATTTAGGCATTCTTTACAAGGTTAAAATTCATATGTTTACCTCATTCTTAATTTGTTTTTTTTCACTCTTATCTATGAGCTACCTTCATTTCACACCAGCACTGAGAGAAATGGGGTGTACTAGTGAGTGTCAAGTGTGTGCACATCACACAAATGCAAGTAGGAGTAGAAAGCGTTTTAAATCAATGTTAAGACTCCGTTTTTGGTGAAATTCAGTGAAAGTGTTTAGGCACAAACACAAGCGGGACCCTGCGAAAACAGCTCGAAATACAATACTGAAACTCTGCCATTAAAGGAGGGAACCACACAGTTACGTCACACTATCATCCACTAAAACAGCATTACACAACCAAGCCATGATTCTGTGCACAATATGTGTCCCCGCTGCAAGAAATATTCACTTTAACAAGATGTTAAAATCACTTCAAATGAGGCTACAGGCTTATATTTCTCAAAACAAGTGTCAAGACTATTTTCAAGTTTTCACATAATCAACTTTTCAGTCATTGTTTCAATACAAGGCAGGACACACTCCAGTCAAATGTTAGAACTAACGCCAAAAAAACGATTACATTTTTTTCTTGTCAAGATAGATACTTCTCCAGTGTAGCCAATATTTAAATAATACATAAATTAATTAATAAATATTTATAATTTCAAAGTGAAGCGTGGGTCACTGTTTTCAATGCTTTTTCCAACTACAGTAATTCACACAGTCAATTCAGAGTATTGAAAATATACTTTGTGGTGCACACTTTAACACCAAACATAATGCACACATTTTTTGCAATACATACATGTGTAAAAATCCGCTACAACATGGCAAACTTTTTAGACAAAGCGTCACTACGTTCACAGCGTCTCGACAACAGAAGCCAGAAACACATAGGAAGCAATTTGACAATATTTTCATTGTGACCTATGGAGGAAAAAACTATAAATTCTATCATTATCTAAACTGGTATTTCAATGTTAGATTATACCGTTTGCTAAAAGTTTTCAGTCAATTATACTACACGATTTTAGATTTCATAATTTACTATTTTACTTAATTTTATTGTACTACTCTTGGTGGAATTAAAAAGAAAATATTGGCAGATAATTGGTTAGAGTTTAGGCAATGAGAAAGAAAAAGTTCCACACTATAAAAGGTTTGTTCAGTGCATTTTGGCTTTTAACATAATCACAACACGTCACGTTAGCATTCTGAAACACATGGGAAATTTTAATACATTTTTTTTTATATATATATATTTTTTTTTTAATTTGTTAATTTTGTCTTGTAAGAAAATTGAAGTTTTAGTTACTTAACAATATTGACAACTGGTTCAAATTCAAAACCAGTAGAAGATAGTTTAGTCGGCCATCAGGCAAAGATAAGAGATGAAGATACAAGTGTTGTTAAATACACAATAAAAATTATCTCATATTTTATTGTTAAATTTAAACCCACACATGATGTTGGACGATACATAAACTTACTAGCTTTCTCACCTAAACAGGTAAAGGCTAGACTATTAATCAGTTAACTTGTTGACATTTACATAATTGAACATTTTCAGCAGGTAGAAAGGTTCTTCTAATATTATGGCATCTTCATCTTAAAGTGTTTTCCTTTAAAATTACTAAGACAAGTTATAATTCTTAGCAAAAAATCCTGCATCCAGTTTTTGAAGTCTGCTTTGGAATATATATTTAAAAAACTCAAATTTAAATGTATTGAATAAATGGTTTGAATAAATGTGTCATCAGATACTTATAAGTTAAAATTCACATAATTAAAAAAAAAAAAAACTTATTCTAATCAAAGGACAGGAACCAAGCACTTTCCCTTTAGTTGCCTCAATTCATTATCAGCTCCTTTAGATGTTTTACATGAAGGATTCTTTATTGATTGATTGCACATTTTCCTTCTACAATTCTCATGTATTCTAGTTACAGCTTGGGCCAGATATATTCCATTTGCTTGGGTTAATAAGGATTTTAATTACTATTATTTTGACATAAGGCGCTGTTGTGCTAAATTATTTCTATAGTATTGATTGTGGCTCTAATGCTAGTTTAATGGCTGCTTATTAAGTTAACAAAGTACAACTAAATACAGATTTATGAATACAATGTTTTACCCTAATTTTAACTGTCAGTAGATGCATATTCTCCGAGCTAGAATTCATGTGACGTAGTTTGAATACATCTTGGGGCTCGTATGGAAAGCAATACGATTTTAAAATTGGCTTTAGTGGATTATATAATGATTTAATATACTATAATAAAAAATTAAATTCTACAATAAATACTCATATATGTGTTTATATCTCATATAGTACATTGCACGTTACCCTACTTTCGAGCTACGCAGGTAAAACAATTTAGCCAACATGTTTTCGTCCACAGTCATTAGCAAGGTCCTTAAATTCATAAACAACTGTCAGGATTTCACTTTCTGGCAATATTCTTTCCAATAAGACCCTTAAAACCTTTCAGTAAAACAATAATCCACAAGATTCAACCACAAAGGAATGTCTGTTTGCCTCTCTATATATATATATATTTGCCAATTAGTATTCAGAATAGAAATGTAACACGATTTCAAAGGATCAGGGGTCGAAACAAGTGTTTTTTTCTTTTAAAAATAATGTTAAATCAACTTGTGGATTCCAGCTTTTACCATCAGACATGGTCAAGCCCATTCTGTAGCTTGTGTCAGTGCTAATGTCCCAAACCTGATTGTTACAACTAGAACAAAACACAGATGAAAATTGTAATTTAAGTACTTCGGCATTGGTTAAAAGCTCTCCAGGTTGTCCGCTCATATCCTAGCCATAAATAATAGAAAAATGAAATTTAAAAAATCACTTGAATCGCCTCCGAAAACACGTCAGGAATTAATAGACAATAAATAGGCAATAAATATAAATATTACTTAAATGAAACTACAGCTACCAAGTTATATTGCACTAAAATATCCACAATTAAAGGAATGTCATATAACGTGAATTTAAATAAAATAAAAAGTGAATTTTTTCGTTATCCATGTCACCTGACCTCTGACACACACAACATGGACCTGAACTCCAAAGTGAATGGACAATTTTACCTTTAACAGATTTCAGTCAAAATTTCTATTAAAGGAATACTTCACACAAACGGAACTGGCGTTCCATCATTATAAAATCGCTATTATAATATAATGAATGAGGTTTTTCTTCCCTCAGTCTTCCCTTGGCCCAGCTGTCCTGTTAATCCTAACCCTACATTTTACCATTTGTGATGGCACACATGGGAAAATGTAGGGTTAGGCAGTGAGACCATAAAACACTCTTTCTGCCTTTTCTCAGGCTAGGATGAACCGATTTCTAAACATTTTTCCACATTTATACTACACAGGATCTCAGAGTTCAATACCCCTTCATATTTCCACCGGTGAAGTAGGTCTTTAACACCACCTGTGTTCGAAATGTGTCCTTCTTTTCTAGACACACAGATGTCTTGAAAAAACCCCTATCCTATTGATGAGAGTAGCTTAAATTTCTAGGAATGTACAGAATATTTGATCGCTATTTTTGCACAATGGATACTGCCCTTTAACAGCTAAGGAAGGGTGTATATTTCAAAATAAAAGTTGTATTAAATGTAAGGAAAAAATTCGAAGTGTAAGGATTTAGTTTGAAAGCAGAACGCATAACCTTTTAAAGGTCAAAAGCCTATTAATTGGTAACGCTGCTTTTGTCTAAGTATATGTATGAATATAAAATGGTCTAGTTCCTATTGTTCCAAGGTGTGATAGGTAATAACTACAATTTACAGAATTCTTTCTGAAATCTCTGAGATTCTTCATTTTATCTATCACCACCTTTTAAAGCTATAGTGCGTAACTAATCTCGCCGCCATGAGGAATTCTTGAGATGTTACAAGAACACTGTTGGTGTATTTACATGAGGTAAGCCTTTCCTTGATGGCGCATGTATTGTATACCTTCTGCTGTACGTCCAGGTTTTTTCTTAGCAGTAGAATCAACAACTGAAACATTTCTTGGGCTCTTCTTGTGATTTTTCTGAGCTCTTGCACCAGTGTCCGGGGGGGCAGCACCAGTTTCTAAAAACTGCCACACTTTCCAATTACAAAGAGAGTTTTTGTGGAGCTGATAATAGGCTTAATCAACGATGCCT
The DNA here is from genome assembly GCA_949357725.1 of Hyperoplus immaculatus. Lineage (NCBI taxonomy): Eukaryota > Metazoa > Chordata > Actinopteri > Uranoscopiformes > Ammodytidae > Hyperoplus > Hyperoplus immaculatus. The sequence continues at coordinate 2,435,263 of OX442367.1, read as the reverse complement.
CAACTCCTTTGTCTAGATCTTAAAACTAACCGACATTAATTCCTACGAAAAAAGTTACGCACTATAGTTTTAAAAACTACTTTTAAAAACCGATATTTAACCAGCTCTACAAGCTCTCCTGCACCGTGGAGTTTGATTTGTCTTCGAGGGGCGTGCTCTCTGTGGCGGGCTGGGACGGGGTTGTTGCGGCCGCCTGCACTAACGGGACCTTCTCTTTGACGGGCGATGCTGGTGCTGGGACAGTGGTGGCTGTGCTGCTAACGCTGGCAGGAGGGTCCTCGATACAGGAGAAGCTGGGAGGGGGGGCGCCGCCAAAACACTGAGCGATCTCATCGAAGGTTTTGCCTTTCGTCTCCGGGACTTTGAAGTAGGTGAAGATGAAGAAGAGCACGAGAAAGACGGCGAATATCAGGAACACCCACGGACCGCACCACTCCTACAGCGGGACAGAGAGGGAGGGGTGGTGGGGGGGGGAGAGGGGGACAGAGAGAGAGGTGGTGTGGGGGGTGGAGAGGGGGAGAGAGAGAGAGGGGGTTGGGGGGGGACAGAGAGGGAGGGGGGGTGGGGGGGGGGACAGGGGGACAGAGAGAGAGGGGGGGTGGGGGGTGGAGAGGGGGACAGAGAGAGAGGGGGGGTGGGGGGGAGGGGGATAGAGAGAGAGAGGGGGGGTGGGGGGTGGAGAGCGGGAGAGAGAGAGAGGGGGACAGAGCGAGAGGGGGAGTGGAGGGTGGAGAGGGGGAGAGAGAGAGGGGGGGGGACAGAGAGAAAATTTTATTGGAGGTGGCCTGAACATACAACAACTTGGATAATCAGTGTATGACATGTGTTCCTAAAAACATAATAAAACACCTGATAAAAATGATTTACACAGGATGATTATTCAATGATGTGTGCAAAGATCTGCTGTCATGTGCCAGGTAACTGCTTGTACTAATAAAGGGGTGTGAGTTTGGCCGGTTATTTTGCTAAAAGTGAGGACAGACGATGGGAATAATTTATTTTACATCTTGTGTTAATATCACTCAATATTATCTTTAACAATTCAAACAAAAACAGATAAGAGATGAAGGAAAGTAAAAAGGAAATGGGGAAATAGATAGAATTTAAATGAAATAAATAAGTTATTTAAAGAGAAACGTTCATGGAAAACAGCAAACAAGACCACGAGTGAAAAGAATGCTATTTCTATGTAGGCCTAGGTAAAAAATAGTTACATTAAAACAAAATAAGTCAGAGTTCAACCAGGGCGTCCCACCCCTCCCTTATCCCTTACCACTAGTTTGGGGAAGCTCATCCCTACGATGAAGTTAGCGGTCCAGTTGAGGCATCCGGCCACAGCCATGGCGGCAGGACGGGGGCCCTGGGAGAACAGCTCTGCCACTATGAACCAGGGGATGGGCCCGGGACCAAGCTCAAACATGGCCACAAACAGCATCACCGCGGCTATCGCTACGTAGCTCATCACGGTGTAGTGCTTCTGCTCAGACACAGAGAGAGAGAGAGAGAGGGAGGAAGAGGGACATTTAGTATGAGATATACATACAGTATAAATTAAGTGATTGAAGGTGGAGTCAGTGATTCTGGAGAATGCTTGTGTCAAAATAACTTTATGTCTAAATCAGTGAATATCTCCTCACGATCCGCTACCTGTCAAAAAAATACAGTGTTAATACACTGCCTATAAGCTCTGTAAACAGGCATTTTGATCGCTACCTTGGGCCCCATTTGCTTACATGCCTGTTTACAAAGCCTAGACTGTGTATTAACGATGGGTTATTAACTCAGAAGGGACAGGTAGCAGACCGTGAGGAGATATTCACTGATTTTGACTAAAAGTGATTTTGACAACAAGCGTTCTCCAGAATCACTGACTGCACCTTCTGGAGTGTAGAGTGACACTCTATGAACACATTGTGCTCACCAGTAGCAGGGACACAGTCATGAGAATAGCGCTGATGGCCATTCCACCCAAACCAAAGAGGTGAAGCGTCCGCCGTCCGGCTTTCTCCACTAAGAACAGCTGCAGGAGGGAGAGAGAGAGAGAGAGAGAGAGAGAGAGAGAGAGAGAGAGAGAGAGAGGGTTAATACACACAGACACGTGCAGGAGAAGTAAAGAGGCAAATATTTTTTTAAAGATAATTTTTGGGCATTTTCAGGCTTTATTAAATAGTACAGAGTGGAAATGGGGAGACGGAGAGAGAGGAACCAGTGACCACTGAGCCAATATGGTATGCGCTCTATCCACTAATGGATCATATGTAGTGTGGCATGATAGTTCACTCACAGACACCACAGTGAAGACAGTGTTGACGATACCGGCTCCGATAGTTGCGTAGATCGGCTGTTTGACACCGGCCGACTGAAAGATCCCCGTGGAGTAGTAGAACACCTGTAAGAGAAAGGTATAGGGGGTTTAGCATGTGTCTGTGTATTAACCCTCTCCCTAGCATATTTTGTGTGTATGTATGTGTGTGTGTGTGTGTGTATCTGCGCATGTGTGAGCATGTGTGTATGTAGGTGTATGTGTGTATCTGTGCTCACAGTGTTGATGCCACTCAGCTGTTGTGATAGATGTATGTGTGTGTGTGTGTGTGTGTGTGTGTGTGTGTGTGTGTGTGTGTGTGTGTGTGTGTATCTGTGCATCTGTGTGCATGTGTGTGTATGTGGGTGTATGTCTGACTGTATGTTTGCATTTGTGTTTGTGTGTGTGTATCTTTGTGCCTGTTCGTGTGCATCTGTGTATCTATGTGTGTGTGTATCTGTGCGCCTGCTGGTGTCCGCTGTATGTGTGTGTGTGTGTGTGTGTGCATCCGTGTATCTGTGTGTGTGTGTGTGTGTTTGTGTGTGTGTGTATCTGTGTTTGTGTGTGTGTGTGTATCTGTGCATCTGTGCGCATGTGTGTGTGTGTGCCTGTGCCTGCTCGTGTCCGCTGTATCTGTGTGTGTGTGTGTGTATGTGTGTGTCTCTGTGTGTGCAGCTCACTCACAGCGTTGATGCCGCTCAGCTGTTGTGAGAGGTGCAGCATGATAGCGACCAGCAGCGGCTGGCGGAAGACCGGCGAGCGAAACAGCTCGTAGATGGTCACTTTCTTCTCGGCGGCCATCTTAGCGCTCTCCTCCTTCATCTCCTGGAGGTCTTTACTCACGTCCTCGCTGCCACGGAGACGCACCAGAGCTGACAACACAACAACACAATATCAACAGGTGTATTCGGCACAAATAGCTAACTTACTTACTAACTTTACCATTCTACATCACTGCCAGCTGTTGTGTATTTGATGTGTTTGCGTTGTATATTGTGTATGTATTGTTGTTGTTGCTTTGCATTTTTTCGAATGGACATCATTGCAGATGAGTCTCTCCAGTATAAATAAAAGTTAAATGAAAATGAAATAATAGATTTAATTTGTTTATTTGTCATATGCAGAACAAGGACATCAGCAGTCATTGGCAATGGAATTCTTAAAGGAATACTTCACCCATACGGAACAAGCGTTCTATCATTATAAAATAACTATTATAATATAATGAATTAGGTTTTTCTTCCCTCAGTCTTTTCCTTAGTCTTCCCTTGGCCCAGCTGTCCTGTTAATCCTGACCCTTACTGTGATGTCACAAGAAGGAAACTGTAGGGTTAGACAGTGAGACCATGAAGCACTCTTTCTGCCTTTTCTCAGGCTAGGATGATCCGATTTAATTTTTTTTTGCACATTTATACTAAATAGGATCTCCGAGTTCAATACACCTTCATATTCCAACTGGTGAAGTAGGTCTTTCAGTCCAAGGCTCCTTTCAAAGATGCAAAATACAGTAAGAAGAAAAACACAAGTGAAGAGATATCTGGGTGAGACTAAATCAATACACTTACACACTGGGGTAAGGATCGAAACAGCGACAGTGAGTGGATTGCCGCCACCACCAGAATAACGTATTAGAAAAACAATACAGTCTGACTGTGAACGAGTCTCCAGTCAGGCTGTAGAAATAAAAACGTTGGGAAAAAAACAAAAGAAATTCAAGGTAACGGTCTTCACTAGATATTTTGGTTTTGAAGGAAAACCGCCTTAATGTGAGCCACCAACTAATGATGCAATTAAGTTGTGCTGTGCTGTTTTAATTCTACTTTAAAAGCAAACAAATAATGTATTTTGAATCTTGAGAACAAGGATAGAGAGACTCCACAAATACACAGTCACTGAAAAACGGTGCTGCAGTGAGTCGTGCGTTTGTTTGTGTTTGTGTGAAGGAGAAGTGTGTCAGCCCGTCAGAGTGGAGCTGAGCTACAGACAAAGCTGGACAGACGCCAGAACCTTCTGTCTGCTCAAGGACTCTGCGCTCAGAGCTGAAATATCTCCAAGACTCTCCTGGTCTCACCCCTGTAAGTTAACTATACTTTTGCTATACGTAAGTTAACTATACATACTACACCTTTGCGCGGCTGTGTGTGTGTGTGTGTACCTTTGCGTGCCTGTGTGTGTCTGTGTGTACTTTTGCATGCCTGTGTGTGTGTGTGTGTGTGTGTGTGGTTACCTTTGCGTGCCTGCTGCTGTGTGTGTGTGGTTACCTTTGCGTGCCTGCTGCTGTGTGTGTGTGGTTACCTTTGCGTGCCTGCTGCTGTGTGTGTGTGGTTACCTTTGCGTGCCTGCTGCTGTGTGTGTGTGGTTACCTTTGCGTGCCTGCTCCTGTGTGTGTGTGTGTGTGCCTGTGTGGTTACCTTTGCGTACCTGATCCTGTGTGTGTGTGTGTGTATGTGGTTACCTTTGCGTGCCTGCTCCTGTGTGTGTGTGTATGTGGTTACCTTTGCGTGCCTGCTCCTGTGTGTGTGTGTGTGTGTGTGTGTGTGTGTGTGTACCTTTGCGTGTCTGCTCCTGTGTGTGTGTATGTGTGTGTGTGTGTGTGTGTGTACCTTTGCGTGCCTGTGTGTGTGTGTATGTGTGTGTGTGTGTGTACCTTTGTGTGCCTGCTCCTGTGTGTGTATGTGTGTGTGTGTGTGTGTGGTTACCTTTGCGTGCCTGCTCCTCCTGTTTGAGGTTGATGAGCAGGAACCTGGGGCTCTCGGGGCAGAAGGGAAGCAGGATGCACTGCAGCACCGCCGGGATGACCGTCAGAGAGAGAAGCACAGGCCACAGGGTAGACGAGCCCAGCAGACCCTCAAGACCAAAGATCTACACACACACACAGGGGCATTCAGCTGGGTTAGATTCATGCAGGTATGTTTTGTTTGTGTGTGTGTGTGTGTGTGTGTGTGTGTGTGTGTGTGTGTGTGTGTGTGTGTGTGTAAGTAAGTAAAGTTTATTTACATAGCACCTTTCACAGATACAGGTGACAAAGTGATTCTGGAGAATGCTTGTTGTCATAAATCACTTTTTGTTAAAAATATCCTGAAGATTCGCTAGCTGTAACGGGCATGTTGATAGCTTCGGTAGCCCCTTTGTTAACATGCCCTTTGTTTACATACCAGTTTACAGAGCCTAGGCTGTGTATTAACAACTGATTTTTTTCAGTGCGCACACAGTCCTGACAGGTATCGGATTGTGTGGAGATATTCACTCATTTTACCAAAAAGTAATTTTGACACCAAAAGTTCTCCAGAATCAGTCAGTGCGTTTACATGCAGACTCCTAATCGGATAACTAAACGAATAAGACCTCAACAGGACTTTTAAACTGCATGTAAACACCTTTATCCGATCTACTTCGGACACAAATCGGCACAATAACGGACAAGAGAAGTCGGATAAGAACACCTAGATAATTCGTTCATTGTCGGCTTTCTCTCTGCATGTATACAGGGATCGGATATCGCATATCGGACTTCTCGTTCTGTGCTTGTGTGCCTGCGCGTGATAGGCTACACTATGGGTTATTGACGGAAGGGAACCGGACGTGGCTCTAAAACCACTTGTTGAAAGCATGGTTGAAAGGGCTACAGCGCCACCTAGCATAGTGGAGACAGCCATGCATCGGACATTTATCCGATTTCTGAAAGGCCATGTATACTCAGACAAGTGACACGGTCCGTTCGAGTGTCTTGTTCGATATATGTGATAATCCAATCTAGTTGTGCCATGGAAACGCACTGACTGACTCCACCTTAAAATCTGAGTATTGTTCTAAAGCCTCCTGCCTCTAACCTGTGCGATGAGTATTCCCACCACCACCCCCAGCTGATGCAGGGTCCCGAAAGCTCCTCTTAGGGGGGTGGGCGACACCTCTCCCACGTACATGGGAGTGAGTCCAGTGAACAGGCCACAGAACAGGCCGATGACCAGCCGTCCTGCTATCACCATCTCGTAGGACGAACACAGCGTGGAGAAGCCCATCAGAAGACCCCCGATCACAGCCAAGATGTTTACCAGGAACATGGACCGACGTCTGGGGAGGGAAGGGAAGGGAATGTTAGCTGCGATTAAGTTGATTGTACACTGTCCGGCGCCTGGAGAATAAAAGGGAACGCTAGCAATGAAAAACTGATTTTACTACAGAGTTTTATTTATATCTCCTCATGATCTGCTACCTGTGTGTGCGCGCTGAAAAAATGCAGGGTTATTATTACACAGCCTTGGCTATGTAAACGGATATGTTGCTAGCTACGATGGGCCCCCTTTGTATACAAAACCTTTCTTTACATACTAGTTTGGACAGGCAAGCACATTATAAGGAGATGTTCACTGATTTTGACAAAAAGCGTTCTCCAGAATAACTGACTTCACCTTTAAGTATGAAAAGAAAAGTTTAAAAAAAAGCTTCATGTCTCTCCAATTTGAGCCCCAGCTTTCTTTCACTGTTTTTGGAAAGCACATTTAACAGAAGTGTTCAAAACAACAATGTCCCCACAGACAATATACAAACAATGTTTTTTAATGGCGTGGTGAGACAAAGAGACAAACAGAATAAAGCTAGAACTCAGGGGAACATTAGAGCCGCGCCCTGAGACAGACTTTTAATGTCCTGCATTAGACTAATGGATTGTGACAGTTCTGACCAAAACCACACAGGAAATACACACAACCATTATTACAGGAACAAGCTCACGTAGTTTATAGTCGTTATATTGAGGCCCAGACAGTCAGACGACAATATAAGAAAGTTTGGTAGCACTCACAGAGACATGGAAACATTCAGAAGGTTTAAGACATTAAAACACTGAGAGACATTAAAGCTGCAGTGTGTAGAATTTTGGGTTTTATTTCCTAGCAGATTTTGTAGAAAGTAATTATAATATCCATAAGTACATTTAATTTGGTGCATAATAGCTGAACATTTGTTTTTTATATTATTATTTTTCCCTAAGAAAGGGTCTCATATATGTCCATATTTCTGCATATTTTGGACCAAGGCCTAGTGCCGCCATCTTGAAAGTGTCATAGTTGGAATGTCATCAGGTGCATTGTTTAAAATTTAGAATTGTTCTTGTCCTTGAAGGCCACTGTAGCTTCTGTTATTATTCTAAAGGGGTGGGGTTACCCAGGGAGCGTTGCATTCTAGAACTTTGTAGAACTTTCTTGATGATGTCATATTACACACTGCACCTTTAAGTAATAAATAAGACACTAAGAAATAAATGGGGGGCGGGTCGCAGAATCAGTTTTTTAATCTTGTGGTGTGTGTTTCAAAGCAAAGTAATACTCGATAAAGACATTTAAATTTTTATATCGAACTGTATTCCTCTTTAACCTCTTATATTTTCTTACTTTTCATTTACCATACAATGCCCGAAAATCTCCAAATAGACATGTCTATTGGTGCAACATACGGACAAGGTTTTTAAACAGTTTTTGTTTTGATAGTTAAACTTAATGTTAAAAGAGTACAGGCATTATGAGCTTTGGCTTGATACTACACATTTTGAGCCATTGTTCTACTGATCTACCTTCTGTTTAATGTATGTACAGAAAGTACTCCATTAAAAACATGTATTATTAGAAAATCACTTCCTTACTATTCACTTACAATGTGACATCTAATGGGAACAGGTTTAGCTTCTCTTTACAGATGACAGTAAAATTGAACAAGCATTTTAACAGTATCTCACACACATTTACAGTATTTCCTACCTGCCGAATCTGTCAGCCATGACGCCCACACTGAAGGAGCCGACCATCCCGCCCACACTAAAGATGGCGACGGACACGCTCCACACGATGGTGCACACGCCCGGGGTGATGGGGACGCCGTAGCGCTCCATCCACGTGTCGTTAAAGAACCCGCGCAGTTTCTGATGACAGGGTTTAGAGTGAGAGAATGTGTAAAGGGAAGAGAAGAAAACGTAGTTAGATGAAGATGGATTATTATATTTTTTGGTCAAATCTTGCCTGTATTTATAAATGAAGATGCACTGCTAATATACTGTATACTTTATTTCAGTCACAGTGAGATCAAGATATCGTCAAACAGAAATACATTTAAATAACATTATTTGAATATCAACTGAAAAGGTTTAGGTTGAAGCTAAGGCTTATTAAACCATATTACCCTATTATATTATTATTTACAAAATTTACAAAAGTACATATACAGTATCTCACAAAAGTGAGTACACCCCTCACATTTCTTCACATTTTTCTTTATATCTTTCCATGGGACAACACTGAATAAATGACACTTTAATACAATGTAAAGTAGTCAGTGTACAGCTTGTATAACAGTGAAAATTTACTGTCCCCTCAAAATAACTCGACACACAACCATTAATGTCTAAACTGCTGGCAACAAAAGTGAGTACACCCCTTAGAAAAAATTTACAAATTGGGCCCAAAGTGTAAATATTTTGTGTGGCCACTATTATTTTCCAGCACTGCCTTAACCTTCTTGGGCATGTAGTTCACTAGAGCTTCACAGGTTGCAACTGGAACCCTCTTCCACCCATTTATGACAGCATCACAGAGCTGGTGGATATTAAAGACCTTGCGTTCCTCCACCTTCCATTTGAGGATGCCCCAAAGATGCTCAATAGGGTTTAGGTCTGGAGACATGCTTGGCCAGGCCATAACCTTTACCCTCAGCTTTTTTAGCAAGCCACTGGTCGTCTTGGAGGTGTGTTTGGGGTCGTTATCATGTTGCAATACCACCCTGCGGCCCAGTTTACGAAGGTTGAGTGCACATGGTCAGCGTCGTACACAGAGGTTGGCTTTGGAAAATAGACGTATGAGTGCTGCCAGCATTGCTGAAGGGCTTGAAGGGGTGGGGGGTCAACCTGTCAGTGCTCAGACCATACGCCGCACTCTGCATCATACTGGTCTGCATGGTTGTCATCCCAGAAGGAAGCCTATTCTAAAGATGATGCACAAGAAACCCCACAAAAAGTTTGCTGAAGACAAACAGACTACGGACATGGATTACTGCAACCATGTCCTGTGGTCTGATGAGACCAAAATACATTTATTTGGTTCAGATGGTGTTAAGAGTGTGGAGCGGCAACCAGGTGAGGAGTACAAAGACAAGTGTGTCTTGCCTAGAGTCAAGCATGGTGGTTGGAGTGTCATGGTCTGGGGCTGCATGAGTGCTGCCAGCACTGGGGATCTACAGTTCATTGAATTCTAACATGTACTGTGACATACTGAAGCAGAGCATGATCCCCTCCCTTCATAAACTGGGCCGCAGGGCAGTACTGCAACATGATAACGACCCCAAACACCCCTCCGAACGACCACTGGCTTGTTAAAGAAGCTGAGGGTAAAGGTTATGGACTGGCCAAGCATGTCTCCAGTCTTAAACCCTATTGAGCATCTTTGGGGCATCCTAAAACGGGAGATGGAGGAGCGCAAGGACTCTAATATCCACCAGCTCCTTGATGTCGTCATGAATGGGTAGAAGAGGGTTCCAGTTGCAACCTGTGAAGCTCTAGTGAACTACATGCCCAAGAGGGTTAAGGCAGTGCTAGAAAATAATGATGGCAAAACAAAATATTGACACTTTGGGCCCAATTTGGACATTTTTTCTTAGGGGTGTACTCACTTTTGTTGCCAGCAGTTTAGACATTAATGGCTGTGTGTCGAGTTATTTTGAGGGGACAGTAAATTTACACTGTTATACAAGCTGTACACTGACTACTTGACATTGTATCAAAGTGTCATTTATTCAGTGTTGTCGCATGGAAAGATATAATGAAATATTTGAAGAAATGTTAGGGGTGTACTCACTTTTGTGAGATACTGTATTATGTCAAAATGAAAAAAAATAAAAGTATTTAGGCATCACACTACAGCTGTTGTTAAACCAGACTTTTTGGTATTTGATTATTACCTTAAAGCTTACATTTGCTGCTTCTCACACACACACACACACACACACACACACACACAGACACACACACACACACACACACACAGACACACACACACACACACACACACACACACACACACACACAGACACACAGCCACACACACAGACACACAGACACACACACACACACACACACACACACAGACACACAGACACACACACACACAAACACACACACACACACTTGGAGATCGAAAACAAAGAATCCCTGATATGACCCACACCTGCTCCGGAGCGTTGATGACTCCTGTGTTGTATCCAAACTGCAGCGAGCCGATGACAGCCGTGCCCAGAGAGAAAAGGAGGTAACACGTCACCTGATTTCCCTACAGGGAAACACACCAGAGAAGAAGAACAGAGTCAGGAAGTAGATTGGAGACTCAAAACTTAAATTAAATAAAAACACATAACAGAAACTTTTTTTGTTTCATGTTTAAAAAAATGAATTCGGTGTCTCTTTTAACTGCAAACAAATCCCCCTCCTCTGAAACTGCGCAGTGACCCTTTAAAGGGCATAACACATCTTGATTGATCCCACATTGAAATTCCAGGTCAAGTGAGGTCGCGGCAGTTGAAACTAGGCCACTGTGTCTTGTGTGTGTGTGTGTGTGTGTGTTTGTGTGTGTGTGTGTGTGTGTGTGTGTGTGTGTGTGTGTGTGTGTGTGTGTGTGTGTGTGTGTGTGTGTGTGTGTTTTAGCTGAGGTGTGTATTATAGCCGTCAGTGATAAAGCGACTTCTCAGCTGACTAGGCAAAATGAACTGCTGTAATATGAGACAGTATTTGAACCCGAACGGGCCTCAGGTGATCCACTGCCCTTCAAACACACACACACACACACACACACACACACACACACACACACACACACAGGTGATCCAATATCAGAGCTAGGTCAAGCAATATAAGCAGAGAAGGCATTTCTTCTCAATGCAGGAGATTCAAATAGTCAGGTGGGTGGTGGCAGCATTCGACCAATCAGACAAGGAGATGTAAATATGCCTGAGAAATCACGTGAAGGTCAACGTGGAATTATTCAAAAGAAGGATAAGAAACTGCTAAAAAAGGCCAAAATGATTTCTGTAATGCTGTCTGAATTGAGCTATATAGATAAATTTGCCTCTGCTTGCCTTACTATAAGGTCTAATGCATCTACTATACATGAGGTAGATTGCAAATTAACCTTTTGCTCTATGTTTCTATCACAGAAAATCCATATTTAATCCTTGAATTGCGAGGCGGCTTCAAACTAAATCATAATCCATGAAAATAACAGATCAGGTGGAGGGAGATATGGCATTTTAACAGCATTTTAGAGTCACCAATTCAGGATAATGCCTTGTTGTCAAAATGTTTGTGCGCACTGACGAAAAATCCAGTGTTAATAGACAACCATAGGTTCTGTTAACGGGCAAGTTGTGAGCTACTGTGGGCCCCCTTTGTGTACATATACCCTTTGTTTACATGCCATTTTACAGAGCCTCTGTTGTGTTTTAGCACTGGACAGGAAGCGGATTGTGAGGAAATAACTGGCTGCTCCTTTAATTTATTCTATTCTAAAAAGAGTTAAAGGTGCAGTGTGTAATATGACATCATCAAGTAAGTTCTAGAAAGTTCTAGAATGCAACACTCCCTGGGTAACCTCACCCCTTTAGAATAATAACAGAAGCTACAGTGGCCTTCAAGGACAAGAACAATTCTACATTTTAAACAATGCACCTGATGACATTCCAACTATGACACTTTCAAGATGGCGGCACTAGGCCTTGGTCCAAGATATGCAGAAATATGGACATATATGAGACCCTTTCTAAGGGAAACAAATAATAATTCAAAACATTTTTTCAGCTATTATGCACTAAATTAAATGTACTTATGGAAATTATAATTACTTTCTACAAAATCTGCTAGGAAATAAAACCCAGAATTCTACACACTGCAGCTTTAAAACCCTCGACAGAGAATCCATTGTCGGTAACAAGGCCAGAGCATGTGGTCATTATGGTAGGATTAACCTCGTAACCTTAGCTACCAGCATCAAAGGTCATAGTTACTTACCATCACAATATATATGTAAATAGATTGTGTTTGGCTGTGAGTATAGTATATCCATCCATACCATTAAGAAGCACATTTCTCTGTGTGTATTCTCAGCTATTTTCGTCTTGTTTGAACATGTGTTTTGCAGGATTTTATTGTTTTTTAAATGAAATTTACGCTCTAGATCAGTTTATTTCACAACCACAATAAATCACATTTATGTTACATTATCACGTTTATATGTGAATGCCTTGTGGTACACACACACACACACACACACACACACACACACACACACACACAAACACACACACACACACACACACACCACACTTCAGGAAGCTTGTATGGCACATATGTCCATCATGATTGACAAACTATCCGTCCGTGGTGCAGCAATATGTTACATCGCTGTATGTCATTGTCATGGTAACAGTGATGGAGTTCCTTTAAACATGGTAGCAATTATATTACTGTTATTTTGTATTTTTTGGGAAGATATTGTACATAAATCCTTATGATGGAAGCATGCAAAAAAATTAAAAGAATTATGCAAAAAAAAAAAAATGGTGGTAATTCTGCAGTAATTCAGCTATTCAGACTGAGAAGTTACACTGTTGTTGTTTACAGCAGCAGGGCCCATGGTTTGGTTTAAAAACATATTCCAGTCTTATGTTTAGTTCTACGTACCTCAAAATATTCAGACTTATACGTCTATGTGGGTGCTACATCGACATACTGACAGTTAGTTAGTTTGCAAAATGAATATCGCATGTTTACAAAAAAGCATTCAAGCCAACATCTACCCGTCAATGAGCGTTTTAGTCTCCTATCCTTTCTTAGAGTGACTCCTTCACTAACTCAGTGAAACGCGTTTACAATCCTTCTCCAGCTCTCAAACGTTAATTAAATGAAGTCTCTGCTCTTTGGCCAAACAGCAATTTCACTGTTTGAGCCGCCGCCCTGCCGCTGCGTATATTTCCCTGAGGATTTAGCTGACATTTATAGCGATCAATAATCCGCTGAGCTCACACACACACACACACACGCACGCACGCACACACACGCACACACACACACACACACGCACACACACACACACACACGCATGCATGCACACACACACACACACACACACAGACACAAACTGAAAGCCTGGGGTCGTTTGGGGATTTGGCTATTTTTGTTTTATAACTCAGCAACTTCAAATATATCAGATGGATTAATCATATCCTTATGTTTTCTCTCATAAATGAGTCTGACACACACACACATAAACACACTCTCACACACACACACACACACACACACACGCGCGCACATGAGCGCACACACACACACACACACACACACACACACACACACACACACACACACACACACACACACACACACACACACATACTTTTTTGTCAAGTCACAGTGACTGAGGAGAAATGATTGGTCACATGACGCCTCCCAAAAAAAATCTCAGAGCTCAAGTGTCTAGGTCAAATATGAACACAGCTTATTTCTAAGTGACACTTTTACACACACACACACACACACACACACACACACACACACACACACACACACACACACACACACACACACACACACAGAGAATCCCACTTTTACTTTGGTAACAAATCCTTTGTTGCAAAAACTAAAAATAAGTTTGTAGTTAAATCTGTGTCACGGTTTTGTTTACTTTATTTAGCTCTATGATCGGACTTGTTCAATCGGATTAATCTCATGTTAATCCCTTTGCTACAACCACGACAGAGATTACAGATTAAAATAGTTCAAACAAGGGCACAATAATAATAAAAAAATCAAGGGAAAATGGTAATGATCAACTGGTAATGATTCATGAGACAATTCAGCTCAGAGACAAGCTTCCGTGCTTGCAGCCTGTTGCAGCCAGATTTAGCAGAAACAGATGCTGCGTTGCTATGGTACCCGTTGTCACGATGACAAAATGTAATCACACACACACACACACACACACACACACACACACACACACACACACACACACACACGACAAAATGTAATCACACACACACACACACACGACAAAATGTAATCACACACACACACACACACACACACACGACAAAATGTAATCACACACACACACACACACACGACAAAATGTAATCACACATACACACACACACACACACGACAAAATGTAATCACACACACACACACACACACACACACACACACACACACACACACACAGGATTTTGAGTCCGCTGCATGCACACAGAAATGTCATATGAATACTGCATGCATGGATCACGTGACCTCGGCCTACTATGTCTTATGTAACGTTCATTCTCAAGCTCCTCATTCAAGCCATCTTTATTCCCGTCTCATTTAACCCTTTACTATTTGTCTCTTCTGGAGAAAGCTTGTTGTCAGAATCACTTTTAGTCAAAATCAGTGAATATCTCCCCACAATCTGTGATCCTGTCCGTACCGTGTGTGTGTGCTAAAAACAAATTCAGGGTTAATACACACTCTAGGCTCTGTAAAACGGGGCATGTTTCTAGCTATGGTTGGCGCCCTTTGCTTACAAACCCTTTGTATACATGCCAGTTTACAGAGCCTAGGCTGTTTATTAACACCAGCCTATTTTCAGCGCACAAACAGTACTGACAGGTGGTGGATCGTGAGGAGATATTCACTGATTTAGACAAAAAGTGATTTTGACAACAGGCATTCTCCAGAATCACTGACTCCACCTTTAACATCCAAGTCTCCTTCCCCCTACTTGCTGTAGTTTGGTCTGGCTTTGTGAGACTACCTTCCCCCTAACCCAGAGTGTCCATTTTGCATTTTCACCTCCCTCCCTCCCTCCCTCCCTCCTTTCTTTGTCTCCATGGTAACAGCCTGGAGGTGACAGCTTTATTGACACAGGCTGAAAGTAGCCTGTGTGTGAGGGCGTCACATAAATACTAAACACTCTGTTAGTGGGTGTGGACACATTCATGCACTTACACATGTGTTGTTGTATATGTCAGTTTGAGGACTTTACATAGACTCACATGCATTTCCTGGAGACCTTTCATAACCTTAACCTCAACCCGTGACCCAGAAATGACATTTTACAATCTGGGGGCCGAGCTTTTGTCCCAAACTGCACAAAGTCAGCCACAATCATCTGTGTGTAATATTGAACTATTTAACGGCATTTAGTTGTGAAATTCTGAAGAAATCTGTTGTTAATACACATCATAGGCTCTGTAAAAGGGCATGCTACAAGCTATGGTGGGACCCCTTTGTTTACGGCGACCGTGGCTCAGTTGGTAGAGCGGGTCGGCCAATGATCCAAGGGTTGGCGGTTCGATCCCCGCCCGGCCACCTGTGTCATGGTTGTTGTGTCCTTGGGCAAGACACTTCACCCACCTTGCCTGGTGTGAATGCGTATGTTTGAGGTGGTGGTCGGAGGGGCCATAGGCGCGGAATGGCAGCCACGCTTCCGTCAGGCTGTGGCTACTATGGTAGTTTACCACCACCGGTAACCTGGAACCCTGTAAAGCGCTTTGAGTCCTTAGGGAATAAAGCGCTATATAAATCCTACCCATTATTATTATTATTACGTACCAATATACAGAGCATAGGCTGTGTATTAACACTGGATGTTTTCAATTACACAGCCGATCAACTCACTCGACCTTGGATGGAAGCCAGTAGAAGGGGTTGATGCATTGAGCTGTTTTTGTTGGTGAAACAACGTTCCATGTTGGATTCTTAGCGTGAGAATCCCTCAGCGCGGGGCTCACTGTATTGATGAGACGCTCAATAGTTGGCACGAGTGATGAGAGCAGGATGCAAAGTCACAACACCACACATACACACACACACACACACACACACACACACACACGCCATCCATAGGAGTCGAAGGTCATGTTTAACGTGTCAGTGACTTTGGCCTTTGTTGTCGCCTCATCACAGTTTTAACAAAAACTTCAACACACTTAAAGGAACAGTGTGAAAAACAACTAGTATTTTTGCATAATCTAGTGGTGAGATTCTAGATGTCAACGCTCCCTTGCTAACCCCTCCCCTTTGGGAGAATTTACAGAAGCTACGGTGGCCTTCAAGGACAAAAAGATAGTTACTAAAGATGGCATCATCCACCACTGCCTCAAGTCTTCCCACAGTATCAAGAAGACGTATCTTCACCTCATCACTTGATATCGTGGAAAGACTTCAGAAGAACTATAGAATTAATATTTACATTTTAGTCATTTATTCTATAGTACTTCTTCTTCTTGGTCTTCCAACAGGTGCATTTCCCCAGGACGCCCACTATATATAAATACGCATAAGGCCACTAAGTTTGTCCATTCTGTGCTACTGTAGAAACATGGCAGTATATTCTATTCTAAGCAATAATATAGTAGAAACATGAGCGTCATCTACTTTTGAATATGGTGTATTTAAAACAAAAACAAACATAGCCAAAAAAAAAACAGCCAGACAAAAGCATCAGAGGCAACTAAGGACATTACAGAATGCATTAGATGAATTAGGTTTCTTTGGGAGTACTTGCTGCTCTCGCTTTGAGCCAAGCCCAAGGGACGTGTTGCATTGGTCTGAAGTGTGTACGTGCAGACACACACAGCAGAGTCACACAGACAGAGAAGGCGTTTTTGCATTGCGGATGTATTTTTGCTAACAGGCTGTATTGTTAAATTGTTAATAAAGTATATGTCTATCTATCTATCTATCTATCTATCTATCTATCTATCTATCTATCTATCTATCTATCTATCTATCTATCTATCTATCTATCTATCTATCTATCTATCTATCTATCTATCTATCTATCTATCTATCTATCTATCTATCTATCCATTACCACTATCCTTGTTCTAAATCGAACTAGATCATTTTCTTAAACTCAAACACTTCAATAAATACAAAATGAAATAATTTTTTTGCCTCTGTCTCCTGACGTTAGGTTGATATAAAAATACAGAAGAAAAACCCCTAATCAAATGACGTCAACATAACTCATTTCCCATGTGTTCGTCCCTCTACACTCAAACAATAAGTCAACGTAATATACTGAACACACAACATAAACCTAGATTTAAAAACAAGCAAGAATAGCCTACACTGAAATCCATCTCAAGCATATAGACGCTACGTGCTCATACACACTTCACACACATCTGCAGCAGTGACTCACAGAGCTATCATGGGAGACACACACACACACACACGCGCACACACACACACACACACACACACACACACACACACACACACACACACACACACACACACACACACACACACACACACAGACACGCACACACACACACACACACACACAAACACGCACACGCACGCACACACATACACACGCACACACACACACACACACACACAAAGACACAGCTTTGCTTCCAGCCGACTATAAATAGAGAGACTCACTTAACGTGCACTCTACAGTTGTATATACAGACAACAATCATTTTGCTGTTTTTAAATAGGTTACGCTTTGTTTACACACACACACACACACACAAAGACACAGCCCACACGCTTTGTTCTCACACACACACACACACACACACACACTCACACACACACACACACACACACACACACACACACACACACACACACACACACACACACACACACACACACACACAAGACACTGGAACAGATATTATAATTATTAGCCTATTCAACTCTGAACTGAAAGCAATTCCATTAACTGCCTACAATCCAGATTAAACGTGCGATATTATCAATGAACCCTTTATATCCCATTTGTACGGCATACTGTTGGAATGAGTGTGTGTGTGTGTGTGTGTGTGTGTGTGTGTGTGTGTGTGTGTGTGTGTGTGTGTGTGTGTGTGTGTGTGTGTGTGTAGCGTAAATGATAAAAATGCTGGTTAACATGTTTATGATACATAGAATCTGAGTATGAATGAATACAATGCAATAATTACTTTATTAACCATTTTGTATTTGAGCTTGGTCCTTGAATGCACCTGAATGTCGTAATATGTTTCAGTAGGCTACGATCACACACAATTCGCCCCATTCACAAAAACACAACACATTCATAACAATAAACTATGCAGAATAAAAAGCCACTTGCCTGCCCTTCCATCTTCTGTTCCGTTTGGCTGTCTGATCACGAGGCAAATGTTTAACTCCGACTGATACAGAGATGTAGATAGAGATCTTCAGGTGGCTGTGGTGTTGTTGAGGGCTCTAGTCGGACCCGCCCGCCGGCGCTGAAAGCTGCGACAAAACCAACAAACCTAGTTAGAGAAAGGCGCTGTCCGTGGTACTAGATATATACTGGCTGTGTTTGGAAGGACACGACCGCTTTTCTACTGCTTCTAATCCGGAAACCACTCACTAATGATCGATATATAGCGTTTTACAGAGCCTATATGGAGCTATGAAGTACAGGGAACAAACTAGGGGTGATTTACTTGTATAGTTGTCCTCTTTATACTTCTGTAACATCGCTAGAACTAGAGAAGGCACGTGATCCATTCCACACCCCAAAATGTTCCTAAAAACAGTCCGAAAATACATGCACAAACTCGGCTATAAAGTGGCACTTACCTGTCGTGACTACCAGACAAATGGATCCAGTCTATGAGCGTAGCAGCAGCAGCAGCATCGCCTCCCTACTCCGTATCCCTTTCAATTTAGTGTCACACGTGAGCTGCAAGGAGAAACGCAATATAACCGCACGTCAATGTTTTTTTATTTATATACTATCATAGGTCTGTATCTTTTGGTTGTTACTCCATCAGCCTATGAGGCGATATGACGCGGTGGTCGCCCCGCCCCCTTGGCTTTTTACGTGCAGAAGTCCGTGTCACTCTCTCGGTGCATCATCATCGCCCATGTCCTATTATGGTGGTCGCAGCCTTTTACTCGGTTAGATGGGCAGCCCAGTTGACGAAAGCATTCGGCGCATGCGCAGTGCAGGAGGGAGGGGGTTTAGTTGCTTTGTGAGGGTCGTGATTGTGAAGCTATGAGCTATACGGTGTCCTCCAGTCCTCGGCTTCCCGTGATGCATTGCGCTCGCGACCTTGAATGCAGCAGCTGGGTGATTCGGTGCTGATGCTGCGGATACTGATGCAATGTGGTTCGTTACTGAGGCAACGGGTCACGTGAAGAGATGGGTCAGATGATGCTCAAGTTGTAGAAATAATTATTTGTATAAAAACTTTTCATGTATGTTCAGGTTATTATAGTTTGTGAATACCACACCCATGGCAAGCCGATGTAACAGTTATTGTCTAACTTCTTTGACTATCGGGAAATACAATGATAGATATCAACAACATAGATTGGACTATTCACAATTGAATTACATATATAACTGTCATTGTAACTAGGGATAATTGTATAACAGATATCTATAATCTATTTCCAGACTCACCATGTATATATACATTATCAACTGTCCACGTGAATGTAAATTAAACTGGATATATCAGGTATCTAATAATGCATCCGCTGCATTTCCCCATGTCTTGTGATTTGCATTTGACTGACGGACAGTAACACACGTCAGCTGACTGTGTGTCATACAGGTTTGTGTAACAGGATTATTCAATTAAGACCAAACATGGCAGATATGTATATTTCTTCCACACAACCATCTCTAACGACCATTATCTCAACATTAGTTTTTTTTTAAATAATCCAATACACCAATAATCTCAACAAAGTATTTGTTCAAATATTGTTAAAATACTGATTTATGATTCATTTTCTTCTTTAAAAAATCAGGAAATGCCTTGGTAGCCCCTCACATAGTATTTTTTTAATAAATTTTTTTTTATCTAAAATATTTTCTTTGAAGTGACCAACGTTTCCGTAGAAACGTAGGACACTAATATGTTGTAAAACTTAAACAAACACTTAAACTCTGGCTTTAACATCTAGATTTTAGTTTTTTTAAAGAGATGAAAATTTAATCTACGCGTAACGGTAATTATTTATATATGGACACATTTACAATTTATTCAAACATTTCAGATATTTTGTGGTGCTCCGGTGGCGTAGTGGATGGAGCGTGTACCATATCGGTGGTCGCAGGTTCGAATCCGACCCGTGGACCTTTGCTGCAGGTCATCCTCCTGCCCTCTCTCTCTGTCTCCCCATTTCAACTCTGTACTGTCTAATAAAGCCTGAAAATGCCAAAAAATAATCTTTAAAAAAACATTTCAGATTTTTTTTTTAATGTAAGTAATTGACTGGCAAAGTTTCCTGATGTCTATAAGTTGTAGCCTAACTGTTTCCCTGTGTCTCCCCTTAGACGGGCCAGGTGTCAAATAATGCATCCCCTGGTCTTGTGATTTGCATGTGACTCAGAGACAATAACAAAAAGTCAGCGCGTGTGTCTACAGGTTTGTGTAACATCATTATGAATTAAATCAGCAATAACATGAATAAGTCTAACCAAACACATTTCCCCAAAAGCTCCAGAAATGTTGCTGAATGGATCTTCATGGCAAGAGTTTTTATTCATTTATTATTCCTCTGTTTCTCATGTTAAAAATACACATTCAGGTTTGAGACTCTTTCCTAGATTGGACTAGGGATGCGCTGATATCTTTGATGCTGGTCCCAACTAGGTCTAAAACCATGACCTTACTGATGACTTTAGGAAAAATGTGTGAAGTGTTTATACAAAGCCTAGGCTCTGTGAACTGGCATGTTGCTAGGTAGTGGACCCCCTTTGTTTACGTACCAGTTTACAGAGCCTAGGCTGTGTATAAACACCAGATTTGTTTTCAGCACTCACACAGTACAGACAGGTAACTGATCATGAGGAGATATTGACACAAAGTGATTTTTGACAACAAGCATTCTCCAGAATCACTTACTCCACCTTTAATATGCCTTGTCTTTAACCCGAGAGT
This sequence comes from Hyperoplus immaculatus, assembly GCA_949357725.1. Classification (NCBI taxonomy): domain Eukaryota; kingdom Metazoa; phylum Chordata; class Actinopteri; order Uranoscopiformes; family Ammodytidae; genus Hyperoplus; species Hyperoplus immaculatus. Next base: position 2,414,019 of record OX442367.1, on the reverse strand, counting down.
GAGGCAACAAGCTAAAAATAAGAAAATGTTGAACTATTCCTTTAAGTGTTATGAATGACACACACAACAACGCTCACAGTAACATTAAATAATTTATTAAGTTGCTTTAGTGCATAAAGAGCAGATTGCTTCACAGTAACATACTCTGGTGGGAGGGGGGAGGGGGGAAAGGGGGAAAGGGGGAAAGGGGAAAGTGGGAAGGGGAGGAATGTTTTGGTTCAGATCCTTCCAGCGAAACTACCGGCCTCCACCTGGTCGTCCCATTTCGCCACCTGAAAGAGAGAGACAGGAGAGAAGGACCAAGGTATTAGGCTTAAAGATAAAAACAGGATGATAATACTGGCATATTGTGAAGTGAAAAAAGGAATCGTTATTTTAGCAATATCACACAAGGGGGAGTTATATTGTGCTCTATATCAGCACGGCTGTGATGCGGTCGTAGGCACGAGACCCCTCCCTGAGTATCTAAAAGGACAATCAAGTTAAATAAGTCCATTGTAAAGAAAGTGTAATAATTTGGAGTGTAATTCAATACTTTTGAGGCCTTTTTTTGAGAATATAGAATTGAATGTTTTTTTTGAGACCCCTGGGGGTAGTATCCTGTATGTAATGTATAGGTGACCCAGTTTGACCCACCCAGCACAGAGGCAATGGTATAGATTATACCAGGCAATTTGGAACAAACAACAACTAACAAATGCATCTAAATGTCATGCTTTAACGTGGAAACATATCATGTTTAAATAGAAGATAATGTTAATTATGATGATAATGATAATTAAAGTGCTATCTCATCTTATCTTGGATCTGTGCATGTGGCCCATAGGTGCATGTGTAAACTCACTGTATATAATAATAATCTTAATTTGTATAGCACCTTTCAAAACAAATATATAAATATAATAAGGGCGATATAAGTGTGAACCCTAAACCCTTCACCCACCCAGCTCATGGGACAGAGGCTCTTGTAGACCCGCTGGTAGTAGACACAGGGCGCGGTGTCCTGGTCTCGGGCTGACAGAGCTTTGTTACATCGGTGGAAATCTGAAGAGAATACAGAGAAATAATATGTAAGAAGATGAAATACACAGTCAATAGCGATCAGGGGCCTTGATTACATCAGTGAAAAGAACACTATTGTATGACAGTGATTTAAAGGTGGAGTCAGTGATTCTGGAGAATTGTTGTTGTGAAAATCGACATTTTGTCAAAATCAGTGAATATCTCTTCATATCGCCGTTACCTGTCAGTATTGTGTGTGCTCTGAAAAATAATCCAGTGTTGATAGACTACACAGCCTAGACTGTGTAAAAAAAAATCCAGTGCACACACAGTATGGACAGATAGTGGATCGTGAGGAGATATTTACTTATTTTGACAAAAAGCGTGTCTGGTTGATATGTCTCCTCACTGTCCACAACCTGTCTGTACTGTGTAATCTACGGTGGGCTCACTTTGTATACATCTAGTTAACATACCAATTTACAGATCCTAGGCTGTGTATTAAAACTGGATTTTTTTCTTTCATGCACACACACACACACACACACTAAGAACAGGTAGAGGAAGATCGTGAGGAGATATTCAATCATTTTAACACATACATTTTTTTTACAACAAGCATTCTCCAGAATCACTTGCAGCACATTTAAACAGTGTGTATCAGCGGGCCTTGCTTATTAGGTGCAACCACCTCTAAACGTATGCTGTACCTTATTAGTGGTGTATTAATTGTTTATTCGTTTAACCTACTAATCCTACTAATGAATGATCCTGTTTCACTTTTCTTTCTTTCAGTTTCTCTGTGTTTGTATAGAGCAAATGTTTGTCATTTTTATTGTAACATCAAACTGCCATTCGCTTTTAAATGTTTTTGTAACATCAAACTGCCATTCGCTTTTAAATGTTTTATTCATTGGCTTTTGCCTCTGTAAAGCACTTTGAATGGCCTTGTGTCTGAATGGTGCTGTAGAAATAAACTTGCTTTGCCTAATGGACTACAGATGGGAAGTAGCCCCCGGACAGGTGTACTGCTTGTTCATTAATGTGCATTGTCCTGAGAGAGAGAGAGAGAGAGAGAGAGAGAGAGAGAGAGAGAGAGAGAGAGAGAGAGAGAGAGAGAGAGAGATAGATAGATAAATAAATCACCCAGATAGTTCTGGAAGCAGTTGCGTGTCTGGTTGGTGTTGGGGAAACGGGCGTCAAACGGAGCCGTCCGGTAGTTCTTGATCTTCTCATCCACCTGCTCAGACATCTTCACTATTGGACGTCCTGTAGACAAGGGACTACAGCTTAAAGACCTACTTCACCGGTGGAAATATGAAGGTGTATTGAACTCTGAGATCCTATGTAGTATAAATGTGAAAACATTTTAGAAATCGGTTCATCGTAGCCTGAAAAAGGCAGAAATGTATGGTCTCGCTGTCTAACCCTACATTTTCCCATGTGTGACATCACACATGGTCAAATGTAGGGTTAGGATTAACAGGACAGCTGGGCCAAGGGAAGACTGAGGGAAGACTGAGGGAAGAAAAACCTCATTCATTATATTATAATAGTGATTTTATAATGATAGAACGCCGGTTACGTATGGGTGAAGTATTCCTTTAAGGATTGTTATATTCAAGAAATTTTGGATTGCGTATCAGAATGGAACTATAGTCTAATTCTGTAAAACAAATTAAAATTGTAGAGAAAAAAACTAGATGTATTAGACCTACTTTGAACAAGGTATCTGTGTGTCTGGCACATTATGCGTACTTCTAATAACCATGTGACATGTAATTAAATGTGCAAATTGCATATTAGTTTCACATAACACAATGTCTTGGCATTACATCCCCATGTCTTGGTATTTCTAATCATTTCTGGGATTAATTCAACACATTGCAGTGCCAATCAAGGCCTTGTTATTTATAGATCAATAAATCAAATGCATTTTAAGAGCTTTTAAGGATCTGTTTGAACAATTGGCAGAAGAATGACATTTGTGTTTCTAAACTTAGAACACACTGGCAAGACTCACTAGGAAAACAGTGACTTTGCATTACAAGCAGAGGGCATTTTAAATCCCTAATAACACATTGTAAAGGGCAATGAATAGCACACAATTAACGTCATAATTTGCCCAGTTTTAAAAAGTCTTGCCTACTATTTTAAAAGCCGAATTTACAATATCACTCCCATGAATGAGTATTAACCTTCAATTGATCTGAATGCGGGTATGTGCTTAACAATAACACATGAAATATTTCAAAACACCACTTTTTCCGATTGGAGTTTGGCATAAGAATGTCTACATACACAGATAACGAAAGGCTGTAGATTCATCAAATTCATATTAAGCATAAAATGAACGCTAGCTTAAAAATACCAATATTTAAAAGATAATTATAGTTATAAAACTGTCCACTTATAAGCTTTAGAGATAGAGATACGCGAGTTAAGCTTGGTCAGGTGTCACTGAACGTTTGTCATTGATTAAACGGACGCGTTTGATATCTAACCAGTTTAATAGACACAGGCCTACATACACAAATAACAGATATTAACACATTTAAAGGCACATATTAAATACGTCATACTGAATAAAAATGGCGCAGAAATCTTAATAAAATCAGTTCACCTTTCACAGAAATTCCGCTATAATCTCCAATGGTCGTTGTCCTTTGGTCTGAAGGGCTGTACACTCGCAAAGAATGCCGGGAAACAGGAATGACGCGTCAGGTGATGATGTCATGTTTTGAAGAAGGCAGCAGCGTCATCTGGTGGACACAGTGAGGAGGTACAACTGCAGAGAACACAGCTGACTTTATACTGTATGTGGCTGAACGTTTTTTGGGAAAATGCTAGCAGGCGTAAGAAATGAACTTATGTGGTGATATTTAAAAAAATAAATAAAAAACACAATTTTCAGTGAAGTTAGATCCCCCAATCAAATTATATATAAAAACACACAAACCAAATGCTTTGTTTTTATAATTTTTAATTAATTCACAATTATTTATGAAAACAACAACAACAACAACAACAACAACAACAACAACAACAACAACAACAAAGTAAAAAGTAAAACAAACAAAAAAGTGAAAACTTCAGTATTTCATTATTGTTGTTATAACTAGAACAGCTTATACATTTCAAGTGAAAGCACATAAACAGCTGCTCAAAGGGGTAATCAGCTAAGCTTAACTGAAATGAATGGCAATAAAGCAAAACAAAACCATATCAGTAAGCAGCGACTCAGAAACATGCATCCTTTTTTTTGGGGGGGGGGGGGGGGGGGGGGATTTTTATGCTTTATTTGACAGTGCAGAGAGACAGAGGTGAAATGGGACAGAGTGACATGCAGAGAACGACCGCGGGCGGAAATCAAACCCGGGTCTGCTGCTGGGCCCGGCCCGGGGGGGGGGGGGGGACACCCTACCAAAATCAGAAATGTTGTCAAAATCAGTGGATGTCTCTTCTCGATCCACTACCTGTCCGTACTGTTTGTACACTGAAACAACCATGTTCTTAATACACAGCCTAGACTCTGTAAACTGCTATGTAACCAAAGGATATATACGTACAGCACCAGAAAAAATTAAGAGACCAGTCTGGATTTTTCTTAAATCTTCATTGCTACATAACTTATTGAAAATGCTCTTAATGACAAACAATATATTGGAATTTGGTAGAAATGTTGCCAGTAGTTAATAATATAAAAACCAAAATGTTCATTCTACTCACACATTTGCCTATAAATAGTAAAACAAGAGAGAATGAATATTTGGACTGGTCTCTTAATTTTTTTCCAATGCTGTATATATATGTCCATTCCTCGTCACTGCATAGCGGCCTGTCTGCGCTCACAGATCCTCCTGAGCTGGTTGGAACATCGCGATACGAACCAGGACGTCCTGTAGTTGTCTACGGGCGTCAGTCTCCCACACTGCTCCCTGCTGTCTGAGCTGTCAGGCACACGCTCCCAAAACCTGCAAGACATACATCACTTTGATCTGTTACCATGGATATAACTACTCCTCCATATGAAAATACACCATGCAATTAAAATTAGAAGCCTCCCACTGTCTCTTATAGGCAATCCAAGGCAAGTGTATTTATATAGAACAATTCAGACACAAGGCCATTTAAAGGGCTTTACAGGGGCAAGGGGTCTTAATCTCCTCCTATTAAAGCAAATGCACACGCTACACAGTATAAAAGATACAAGGAGAGGGTACTGTAATTATTAATGGTTGATTATGTTATTAAAATAGAAGGGAAAAGTTGAAGGAAGTTTGCCAAGGGAGACCTGTTCCCATTCACACATTACCATTCACACACCGATAGCAGGCTGACTATCGACACTCACACGAGGCAAGGTGGGTGAAGTGTCTTGCCCAAGGACACAACAACCATGACACAAGTGGCAGGGCAGGAATAGAACCGATAACCCTTTGATCATTGGCCGACCCACTCTACCAACTGAGCCACAGTCGCCCCATGATATGATATGAACCATATCACTAGCTTAAATTTTTATAATTCATAAAAATGGCTAGTCAACACAAAGATGCCAACACTGGTCCATCTGATATTCCTTTCCTTGTATTACTCATATGTCTGTTTTATATACTGTATGTTTAGATTGATGTGTTTTAGACTATCATGCAATGTTCTGTTATCTGATGTACTGTTCGGACATGTTTCTGTATTTTTAGGTTCACTTTAAGATGCCTATCAACTACAGCCACAGGGCCTGCCGATGAAAACTAGCATTTAATTTAACTAAAGGATGTCAATGAATATACAATGTCCCTTTACTAAACTAAATTATTAGAATGTGAAGCACTCACTCTGGTCCTTGGTCCAGCGGTGTCCCGTCCCCCCACCTCCAGCCCCCCTCTCCCCCCTCTCCCCCTGCTCTCCTCAGGCCCAGCCAGTAAGAATCTCCCTGGCTTAGGCTCTGGGCCTTCCGCCACACAAACTCCTGAGGGAAAAAACACCACAACATGTTATCAATTTGTCAAGATTTTATTTTTTTTAATCGTCTGGTTTTGATTTCTTTGCTTGTTAAAAGGTGCTCTGGCCTTCCTCCACACAAACTCCTGAGTAAAACGGAAAATGGTTGGATGAAATAATCTAAAAAATATAATAAAAAGATGTAATCAACTCTGCTGCTCATCCCACAAATGCATTCTCCTAACAATTGTGGCGCCATTTGAAAGGGGAAAATAAAAGGCTTTCCAACAGTATAAGA
>OX442367.1:2370275-2402775 GCA_949357725.1 Hyperoplus immaculatus | reverse complement strand
ACACACACACACACACACACACACACACACACACACACACACACACACACACACACACACACACACACACACACACACACACACACACACACACACACACACACACACACACACACACCAAGTAAACAACAATTATATATGAATGACAGACTGCACCTTTTCTCTTTGCACAAGGACTTTCATCTTCTCCCTTCTGGATATAGATTGAACTAACCTTCACTGGATGAACAAAAAAAAGCGATTTATAAGCACTTTTAAAAGCACAAACAATAAATGAAAAATGCACTTGTTCTTGGTAAATATATATCACACAATAACTAGAATTGTTTTGAAAGAATGGCTTTAGTAAAATGAAGTCAAAAAACTAAATAAAATCCTACTTTTGGCTTCAGATTGTTCCTGTTTTTCTTCTTCCAGCGGAGGTGACCCGTTCTTCAGCCCCATGGTTTCATTGGACAGAGTTCCAACAGGTAGAAACGTTTTGTTTCAAATATAACGGCTACATTCATTCAAAATGGCTATGTGTTATACTGTAGCTATGTTGTTTTAGTATTTAGAATCATCCATTTCTCAAAAGCATGTACATAATGAACAGCCCAGTGTAACTATGGTTGGTGCTCAATGTAGAATGATTTATCTCATATGAAAATGAAAATACTGTCGCCTCTCTGTAGCTCTGTAGCTGTATGCAAAGCGGGGCTGGGTGTGATAACCATTTAAACGGGCAGAGTCCTCCAACAGTTAATATGATGTAATAAAATGTGCAGTACGTTAGCAGCAACCACTCCAATCATCATATTTTTAACATTTAAATGTATTTTTGACCAATACTGTAATTTATCAATGTAAGACGGACATACACAAGTTCACACCAGCCTACAATGAAAGGCCACTTTGGGTTCACAGAGTTGAACTGGGGAGACAGAGAGAGACGGGGGATGACCTGCAGTAAAGGTCCACGGGTAGGATTTGAACCCGCGACCACTGCAACGAAGGCCGGAGCCAATATGGTACGCTTTGACCAGGAGTCAACATGTTGCATAATGAGTAGAGATCAGTGTAGTTTAGCAACTGCAACTCTACTAACAATGGCCGCGTTTCCCAGATTCGATCGTTCTTTGGGACCAAAGAAGGGTCGAAAGAAGGGTTTGCCTAAGAAGGAGCGCTAAGATACGGGTGTGTCCCAGATGGCTTCTTAAGTGCCATCTTTGGAGAACGCGTAAGTTGAAGCGAAAGAAGCTCTTTAGTGGGAGCTGTCCACCGCGGTCGTGCTGAAACTGAATAAATCGATGCCAGACGAATCGATCACCCACCTCTTTATCAGCGCATAAGTCACACACAGCGCCCCGTGGTCTCCCCCACACAGGTGGAATTAGGCTACGCATGTATCGTGTGTGTGGGGGTGTGTGTGTGCGGGTGTGTGTGGCAACAAGTGTATCAAAGTAGTAATCAAGCCCATTAGCGCATATATACCCCGTGGATATAGGTACACACATGTGATGTGAGAATGGAAGAAAGAGGCAGCAAAAGAAACAAGCGGGCACCGTCGTTTATCGCGGAGGAGATGGGCGTCTTAGTGGACGAGGTCTGGCAGCACCGGGGAGTTTTATTCGGGGGAACAAGGGGCAAAAAGAACATCACGGTGAAGAACCGTGTTAGGCAGGCCATAGCTGAAAAGATGTCACCCTCCAGCCCATGTGGCCTTAAATCTGTTTCTTTGATATCTGTGAAATGCCACAGGGTTGTTGATGTTTTTTTTTGTATGTGTAGTAGTACTATAAACTCACGTGTATGGAAAACGTAAACGTCTAATTCATTAAAAAAAAATTTTTCTCTACTATTAGTCTATGTTTATTGCGCCAGGTCCGCATTGAGCATTGTTTTATTATTTCGAAAAGTGGAGGAAATAAATTTCCCTGACGCGGCATGATCACTGACGATTTGGTCGCTAAGAAGGTTGAAAGAGTGGTCAGCTCCGTCTTACACTTCCATCTTAGTGAAAGAGCTACTTTCGCTAAGAACGAATCTGGGAAACGCATTCTTCTTTCACAGCGTTCCGACCCACTGTTGTAAATTTGCAACATCTATTGGAAGCTGTTTTGTAGTAATTTTCCAGGACTAAATGTACACAAAGACTACATATTCCAGCACTCCAGACTATACAATGTATCAAATCACCAATTTCACTCAATTTTAACAATTTTCCAAGTAAGTAATTGACCTTCAATATTTTTTCCTGTATTGTAAAGTTGTTCTGTAACATCTTACTTCAATAACCAAACTAAAAAAGTTAAATTTACATGATTTTCAGTGATTTCTTTTAGTGTTGCAAAAACGCAATACTGGGCTTCAATGGGAGTCATTTTTCTAAACAAAAGGCCCAATCACTTATCATGAGTAAATTGTGTATTATTTGTGTTTTAAGCTAAAGTTCACTAAAGTTTAAAGTTTAAAGTCATTTAGTTTTATACAAAACTAAATAACCTTAAACTTTAGCCTAAAACTATAACACAAATACAAAACTTTTGTTTTGAAAAATTATTCCCAATGAATCCCAGTGTTGCTTTATAGTATAATAATTTACAGTAAATACATGTGTGAGATCTGCAAAAGATAAAAAGGGTAACCCTAACCCTAACCCCTAACCCCTAAACCCTAACCCTACCCCTAACCCTAAACCTACCCCTCTAACCCTAACCCTAACCCTCTAACCCTAACCCTCTAACCCTAACCCTAACCCTCTAACCCTAACCCTCTAACCCTAACCCTACCCCTACCCCTAACCCTAACCCCAACCCCAACACTAACCCTCTAACCTCAAACCCTAACCCTCTAACCCTAACCCTCTAACCCTAACCCTAACCCTAACCCTCTAGCCCTAACCCAAACCCTAACCCTAACCCTAGCCCTAACCCTAACCCTAACGCTAACCCTAAACCCTAACCCTAACCCTCTAACCCTTACCCTAACCCTAACCCTAACCCCAACACCAACCCTAACCCTAACCCTCTAACCTGTAACCCTAACCCTGACCCTAAACCCTAACCCTAACCCTAACCCTCTAACCCTTACCCTAACCCTACCCCTCTAACCCTAACCCTAACCCTAACCCTAACCCAAACCCAACACTAACCCTAAACCTAACCCTCTAACCTCAAACCCTAACCCTAACCCTAACCCTCTAACCCTAACCCTAACCCTAACCCTCTAACCCTAACCCTAACCCTAACACTCTAACCCTAACCCTAACCCTAACCCGAAATGGGAGCAAAAACAAAAGTGTTGCGTTTATATTTTTGTTGAGTGTAGTAGAATTTTTTTTTTTTACTTTTTCCTGGAAGAAACACAAATCAAATTGTAATGGTTTTTAAATAATTAACAGTTATTCTCCTTAGAGCAAAACCTTAAAAACAAAATCTCAATTGGGATAAAAATAAAGAATATACGTTTCAAATTGTTGCATTTGTATTTAATTAATTTGTGCATAGTGCTTTGAATTATTCATTTATTTGTCAAATGTTTACCCACTTAAATGCTTTCAAACGCAAACTAAAATACAACTGTTAATTCCATCATGAAAATACCAGGGTCTGTTTTTTTCTGATGATACCCGCTGTTAAGGATAATTCAATGGACCAAAGGACATTTTTCTGATGGATCACTTGCTGTCATATCAATCGCTGACAGACGTCTACAAACAGTTACATACTACTTCTTCACTAAACAATGAAATACCTGATCAACATGACTGAGGTAATTCACCTCCTACCAGGCCATTGCTTAAATAAGACATTGTTTCTTAGCAATTTTTGCCTGTTTAAATAAAGGTTGATGATGATGAATGAATCAGGAGATAAACAGTCATAGTTAATGTCTGAAAAGACTCCAGTCAAGACGACGTGAGTATTGGAGTAAGCGGACGAAGTTCAGACCGTAGCAGACTACTTTTGTCATCATTAAGACATTTCTAAATCAATAAAACAAAACTTGGAGGCGCCCTTAGCTCAGTTGGTAGTGCGTCCCCCCCCCCATGGGCCTCGGCCAGCAGCGGACCCAAGTTCGATTCCAGGTAGTCCGCGGTAGTTCTCTGCATGTCACTCCCCTCTCTGCCCCATTTCAACTCTGTCTCTACACTATCAATAAAGCATAAAAATGCCCAAAAAATATCTTAAAAAAATTAAAACTTAAAGAAACATTTTGCGTCAATTAATTCATGAATTTAGTCAGTAGATAAGTAGTCGGGATAATGTACAGGCCTAGCGAATGGTGAACTGTTCGCTAAACATTATCCAATGTCGCTAGGTCTCCTGTTCTCCTTGTTGGTCTTTATTTCTCGACAGTGACCCGTTGGTTATACATGATCCCTTTATTACATAAGTAGCTGACTGGCTGTCACTTTGACCATTCGCTATACATTATCTTGCTTTTTTACACGGCTTCAAACTAGATTAATGTTGTTCATGACCCCTTTACATAAGTAGCTGACACTTTGCTGCCATAACCATATAACAGGAGTCTAAGCATAAGGCCATGACCTGGATTTACCAGGACCTTGGACCTCAAGGTGAATATGTCAACCATCAATCAATCAATATCCTTTATTTACCCAGGTAAAATTCATTGAGATTAAAATCTCTTTTTCAAGAATGACCCTATATAACCGAAGGAACATGGATAGATAGATAGATAGATAGATAGATAGATAGATAGATAGATAGATAGATAGATAGATAGATAGATAGATAGATAGATAGATAGATAGATAGATAGATAGATAGATAGATAGATAGATAGATAGATAGATAGATAGATAGATAGATAGATAGATAGATAGATAGATAGACGGATGGATCAACAATGTATTTATTATTGTCACCATGACATTGAGGCTCAAAGAAGGCAATATTTCCATTTTGTTGATTGTCCTACTACCTGTGCTTTCCCGCAAGACTAAGGCCTGACTGTGTCCACTGAATAACTGTTAAATATCTTTACTTCTTAGATTCTTTTGTGTTTCCTTCTTTTTGTCTTTCCCGCTTGTTGCATTGTTGGATAAACCGGAGATTTAAGAATGTAATTCCTAATGACTGAGCCTGTTTTTTTCTGTGCATAACTTGAATTTGAATATTAACTATAATCATCAGAAACGTTCCTTATAATCTTAAAACATATTATTAGAATATTTCAAATGATTTCTCCTAACTGCTGACCACTTAAATAATATCGTTGACTTCAAGTGTAACGTACTCTGATTGCTTCATTGGTAGTTCTGTAGTCTACTAGCGAGTAAAGGTAACAGACCCAGCTCCAAAATACATTAGGAGGGGGCGTGTCCAAGCCTAAAGGGACAACCCTAATCTTCCATCAAAAGCACTTGAGACGCCAACGTGATTGGAATGCATCCAAATACAGTTTGACCCTACTATGGGATTTCACAGTGGGTGCTTAGAGTCAGTTTTAAGACTTTGAAATGTGTTTACAGAGACGAAAATACACCAAAAAATAGAAGAAAATTGTATTTTACATAAGAATGACCTAATTAGTTTAATTGCATAATTTATAGCATATTGTTTGATGATGCTCTATTAATCTAGAGACCTCTTGTTGTTGATATTTTAACATCAAAATCATTTATTTATCCATTTTCTGTTTAGATCATAGGCATATTCAACTTGCCTCCAAATGCCTGAATATAAAATTATTTTTTGCTGAAGCTGTAAGCATTTGCATTTCAACTTGTTCTCAAGTCACTCACAATAGTATAAACAAATCTTAAGCAATATGATAAAATTAAACTAAAAATAAAAAGTTCTTATTGGTCAAGGCTGACTGCACACAGTAGAGAGGCAGGTACGTAAGAAAGAGTGAGAGCGAGAGAGAGGGAGGGAGAGAGAGATAAAATTATCCACCTAAAGCCAATCCTCCCCAAGCTGATCAGTGCGCTGTTCTGTGGACTAATGGACTAACCCAGGTAACTGACTTGGGACTTTAAACTTGCAGGCAGGTAAGAAAACTCTATATTTCTTTCTATCAAATGTATTAAAATGAGTTTTTCCTCAAGACAAACGTTTTAGAAATGCTATATTTATTTAGAAAACTATCAGAAGTGCTGTTATCGGAGCCCAAAGTTAGAATTGAACATGTGAGTTATTTACATTGACGCAGATGGTGTTACAAATGCCCAGATGACATATTGATATTATTGGTTCATATCATATCTGGTTTTAAGGGAAACCTGTTAATATTTAATATTACAATTATAAAGCGTAATCAATTTAGTTATGTAATGCACGTACAAGGATTTTCTAAAGGGGTCAGTTGACTATAAGCTCTGAGCTTATGGGTTATATGTTTATAATACATATAGCACAGCAGCACAGTTACTTATCTACCGTATTCTTAAATAAATACACCTTGCTCTGAAATACTACAGAAAAAACCTTTCTTATGATGGATTTGTCCACTATATTGATAGATATTTTGGGGTTTTACCTAAAGGTCCGACCCAAAATAGTTGAAATAATTCATAATGTGTTAAATGTCTTGTTTATTCTGTTATACATTACACAAGCCCCCTCTGAAATGCTTTTAGTAGCTGATTCAGGGTTCCCCATTTGACGCGTCCTGCATCGCCATAACCTGTATCATGACATCATTTCTCTATGATATGACGATGGCGTGTAAATAAACTAAAATAAACTAAACTAAACTAAACGTATTAGATTGCTAGTTTGCTCTTGGAGTTTTAGGATTGTTGGTGTTAATTTGTGTTGGAAAACTCGAAGGCCTGTAATTGTAATAACTACATATTGTGTCATATGGTGTTGATAAGAAGCAGCAGGTTTAGCTAAAGACACGTCCTAAACATAACTAAATCCAATGGAGCGCCGCTAGGTCTGAAAATGAAGCTGAAATCAACTGATGATGGATTATGTTGAAGGTTTTCACATGTGTCCATTACCTTTAACACATTTTAAGTTTCGCCAATACATTCACATTATTGCAATAAAACTATGTATAATTTGAAAGAGAAATAAATGAATCAATATGGTTTGTTGTAATGGTTTTGTGGTGTAGAAAAATATATTTTTTTTGGGCTTAATTAACATGTAATTATTCAGTGCCATTTTGATGAGCTTTACGTCACGTGCGGCCTCAGATCAGCTTCACACCTCGTCTTTAGCCGATATACAATCGCCTTATCTGTGTGAACTTCTGGAGTTCACAAGCTTTAAAGGTGGAGTCAGTGATTCTGGAGAATGCGTGTTGTCATAATCAGCCTAGGCTCTGTAACCTGGTATGTAAACAAAGTGGGGTCAACCTAGATAGCAAGTTGCCCGTTTACAGAGCATAGGCGGTGTACTAACACGCCAAACAAATTGGTGCACAGACACACACACACACACACACACACAGACACACACACACACACACAGACACACACACAGTATAGACAGGTAGCAGATCCCGAGGAGATATTCACTGATTTTGACATCAAATATTTTGACAACACGCTTACTCCAGAATCGCTGACTCCACCTTTAAGTTAGTTCATTCCTGTTTCAATTGAAATTTGACCACTTGACTAACAGAAATAGGCATCAAACAAATCAGTCTTTTTTTGTGACGGCCTCCTCACTAAACCTTTTAGCCCGGTTGGCGCTGGGCTTGGCGGGTTAGTGAAGACACGTGAAGACCTTGATTTGACTCTTCTTAGATGGATTACAGAGACTAGACACGATGCCAAAACCTGATAAAGGGTTTTTCACTGGGAGTTTTTTCTCAGCCGAGCTAAGGGTCTAAGGGCAGAGGGTGTGACAGATACTGTAGATAGATGGATAGATGGATAGATGGATGGATAGATAGATAGGGGCAGAGGATGTCCATCACCCCTTTAGACCTCCATGTCTCTCACTGACAGACAAGAATTAGGATAAATGATGAATGATGGTTTCTGTGTAATATTTTTAATAATTGAACTGTGGCTCAAAAGCGCTCGCTCATAGGACGATATTCGACCCTGATACATTGGACTAAATGTTTTGCCTGTTAAAAGTCGTTTGGCTTTCCTGAGTCGAGCTCAGAGTGTAAGGCAAAGCAAGCCAAGGCGAACGTATTTCTATAGCACAATACAGACACAAGGCCGCTCAAAGTGCTTCAAAGGGTCAAGAAATACATCATGATTAAAACACACATTAGAAAAGTGTAAAAAAACAAAAAGCCGAGGCAGTAAGGCCAGAGTTTGTCATACTGTGTACAGACTATGAAGCCCACTGAGGCAAATCGCTATTTGTGATATTGCGACGTAAAGTACACTAAAAAACTGATTTGATTTGATTTAACTTCCTCACATTTGAACATTTTAATGCATTATTAAACTCATTATTCAGTATAAACAAACGTAAGGATATCCACTCTGTAAAAGTTATTCAACTGGCAAAACTTTGATTTGATTCAGCGATTCTGGAGATTGTTTGGAGTCAAAACTTGTTTTTTTTTTGCAAAATCTTCACTATACACAGCCTGGGCTGTAAATTAGAATGTGGCTAGCTATGGTGGGCCTTTTGTTAACATAACCTTTGTTTACATACATGTTTACAGAGCCTAGGCTGTGAATTGACCACATAATTTTTTTTCAGCGCACACAAGGTTCGAACAGGTAGTAAATCGTAAGGAGATATTCACTGATTTTGACAAAAAAGTGATTTTGACAACAAGCGTTCTCCAGAATCGCTGTCTCCACCTTTAATGAGCTGTTGATAGCTTTGACACTTCTTTTTAGTTTGTGTCTAATATGTGTGCATATATATAATGAACTATTAACCCTCTCTGTTATACCCAGTCTGGACCGTCGGTGAGAAACCGGAGCCCCCTGCAGCGCGGTGTGTGGAGCAACACCTCCAGTAAGTTCTAAGCCATTGCACATTGTCACATTAGTTACTTGGAGTTTTCACTCTCTCTCTCTCTCCAACCTTTAACCTGAGAGCTTCCCACCCTCATCATGAGCATTCCCAGATGGCCTAGACAACCTTTGATGAAGCTGTTTATGTGTGTGTGTGTATATATATATATATATAAATAAGGGAGTGTTTTAACCCTTAAGGTGACGCAGGACAATGACCCCTCACTAACACAGAAGACCAGCAGGGTTAGTTTGAGTTCACTTTGGATCAAGGTCACATACGTGCTTGGGTTCAGTGTGTAAAAGGAAGTAGCATTGTTTAGAACAGACTATGTAGAAATGTAATATCATATATTATTATTATTATTATTATGTTTAATTAGTGTGTAATCGCATGAAAATATTTTTTTTTATGACCTTAGAAGGCCGTTTTATATAGTAAAATTAAAGGCCGCCATGTTGCACCGCCATGTTTCCACAGTAACACAGAATGGACGAACTTAACAGCCTTATGTATTTTTATATATAGTGGGCGTCCTGGGGAAATGCACCTGTTGGAAGACCAAGAAGAAGAAGTACTATAGAATAAATAACTAAATACATCTTCACTTCATCACTTGATATTGTGGAAAGACTTGAGGCAGTGGTGGATGATGCCATCTTTAGTAACTATAGCTTCTTGTCCTTGAAGGCCACCGTAGCTTCTGTAAATTCTACCAAAGGGAGGTGTTGCAATCTAGAATCTCTAGATGAAGCAAAAAGTACTCCGATATTACACACGGTACCTTTAATTTGTACATGTTCCAATCTACATTCTGTGGACATGTTAAGATGCCAAAATGCTACTTTGATAAAATATTATTTCAGCAAAGTTATGTTCAGTAGTTTATGTTGAAATGTGTCAGTCTGTTCAGGGTGATCGATGCAAATTAATGTATAGGACTACAATTTTATGGAAAATTACAAATATTTAATTATTGACATTAAAATCACTAAAATAGAAAAAGAAATAGAACAACGGTGCACTCAAGGCACTCAGCAAATATGGTTCTTTTCAGCTCCAAAGTAGCTGTCTGTTGACCCGGGCACTGGGCACCATTGAATTGTAATTATATACTGAAGCTGTGTGAATGTGATTGTGTTTGAAAGGAGATTTGAGTTGAACAAGTTGAAGTGACGGGAGTGAGTGAGTGGGGCATAATCGCACACAATTTAGTTTTAGGAAGAGGTTGTTGTCATCCTTGGAGAGATATGTAACAGTAGGTACGCAGTGTTTAAAAGTGGATAGAACGAAAGCGGTTAAACCAAGGCTTGCTATTGACATGTTATCAGTGACTATTGGTACGAGGTAGAGTCAGTGATTCTAGAGAACATATTTTTGATAAAAGTGATTTTGACAACAAGCATTCTCCAGAACCGCTGACTAAACCTTTAACTGAGCAGAGCTGTGTTTTATTGAACATACAGGGACTAAGAAAGATGATATAAAAAATAATAGTAATACCAAGATAAATGGCTTTCTTACTGCTCTGTCACATTAAAAACATGATAAATGGCTTTCTTACTGCTCTGTCACATTAAAAACATGATGGATATTTCTTTGATCCTTTGTTATGTTTTAGTAAAAGTAAAAGACACTCATAAAAAGGTTGACACCACGACATAAATCAGCACATTGAATAGTTGCATATGGGCCGTTTGAATGAGATCATCGTGGTCCTAACTTTGATTGACTGCATATGCCCGGTGGTGATTACAGAGGACAGGGGAGGATTTAGTATGCACTGATATATACAGCGTGGCTTTGAGTGTATACTGCAACAGAGAAGGTCACTACAACAGTTAAACTAGTTCTCACAACTGAAAGCCCCTCAATTCTCCATAAAGAATTCTTCCAAAAATTTAATTGGAAAAGACTGCGAATCCTAATGACAAAAAATCATTAAAAACAAAAAGTCCACCCAACTAAGTCACATTAGAAGCACAATCAAATGTTCATAGAGAAAATGTCTCACAACTTAATGTCCTTACAAGAAAAAGTCTAAAAGGTGTATTCAACACTTGTCGTCAAAATCACCTTTTGTCAAAATCAGTGAATATGTCCTCACAACCCACTACCTGTCTGTACTCTGGGTTCGCTGAAAAAAATCTAGTGTTAATACAGAGCCTAGGGCTCTGTAAGCTGGCATGTCAACAAAGGGTATGTAAACAAAGGGGGCCTCCAATAGCTAGCAACATGCCCGTTTACAGAGCATAGTCTGTGTATAAACACTGGAGGGGGACACTCATGTGATGAAATGCGTGTTTTTTTTCTTTTTCAGAGCAATGTTTACGTACATCATCGAAAGAAAACGTAAAAATTTAACGTTTCTATTGAAATTAACAGAAAGAAATCACTGCAAATCTAATTCTGAACACTGGGAAATAGCCACGGTAGCAAAACATTTTAGCAGAGTATTAAACAAAATTGTTACGGTGTGGCAGACAGGCAGGCAGGAAAGCAGGACCCAAATGCAAGACAGTAAAACTTGAAGACTATTTATTGTCCAGAAATATAACAAAAAAGGCCAACAGGCGAACATCCAGGAGACCAGGGAAACACAGAACATACAGGGACAGACTCACCAACAGGATAAATGCTCGGACAGGGAACAAAGAAACACTGGGGGTTATATACACACACAAGACAGGGTAGACAACGAGAGACAGGTGAAACACATTAGGGGAGGGAGCAGTAATCAAACAGGAGGGAAACTTGACAGGACATGGGCAGGAACAAGACAGACATACCAAAATAAAACAGGAAGCACAGGGGATCACCAAAACAAGACACAAAAAAGACAGACCATGACAATAATGCAATGTCAAAGCAAATATTCAAACTTTTGGTTTTGTTCAAGCTGTTGGTCACCTCATTATTATTATTATGAGGAGCAGGTGCATGTCAAGTTCTTCTGCGCTGACATGTGTGACAACAATGGCTTGACTCTGTGACTTTGTGTGTGTGTGTGTGTGTGTGGGGGGGGGGGGGGAATTGGGGGGGGGGGGGGGTGAGGGTAAGTTCCTCCTGTAGAGCCAAGGCCATGCAGCAGATCCCTGGTTAAACGGCATTAAAGCAAACCAATCCTATTAGTCTGTCACCCTTGGGAAAGAGAGAGGACGTGTTTAAATAAAATATTCAGAAGGACCTCATGTAGGCCTACTGCACCTCCAGGGACCACTGCAAGCTTTAGACATGTTGTACGTGTGTCCTCTGACAGACATGAAAATACAGAAAAAAGCCAGTAAGGGTTAGGATATTTTGGAAAGAGATAAGGTGAACATTCGGGGAAAAAAGCTAAATTTAACAAAGATAAAAGAGTAACATCCAATACGATTTTCAGTGCCAATGTAAAAAATGTTTAACATTATTAAAATCTTGGCTGTTTATTTTCTTTGTATACCAAGAATGCATGTATTTTGCCTAACAGAAAATGATAAACATTTCTGACTGAAGTCTTTCAAAGTTCTGTGTGAACCTGAGGTAGAGGTAATGTTCAGAAGTCCTAAGACCTGAAATAGTAAATGTGCCATATTTGACTGTGAGCATGTGAGCAGAGGTACAGAGGCAGTTTTAGCTTGGAACTAGCAACACTCCCAGTCATTGCCCTTGGTAACACATTTGCTGTGAAGCTATTAGGGTTCATGTTTGACGCCACGTGCCTTAGTGAGGTATCATGTCTCTTAAACCAGCAGTAATGTTGTCTTTAAGCATCAGACAATGGGGCTTATGGTCAGATAAAGGTTACTTTCCGAATCGCATACTCTTTCTTTTTTCTATTCTACATACTACATCCAACGATAAAAATAATCTAGTTAGGATGCAGTAGGCATACTATTGGGACATACTTTTACTCTCTTATTTCATCATAACATTGCGCCTTGATCTTGCCTCTTACTTTTATATCTGTCGCATCCCTGTTTGTTTTCATATGGAGGCTTCGTCGATGTGACGTCACTTTACGTGCGCATTGGATTGTGGGTCAGAATCGCCCAAATAGGATGCACTTTTCAACACTAACAATCTTGGCCGGATGAAGTAGAACATCCGGGTCTTTCTAACCATCCTAAATCTGGACACAAGAATCGGGACATCCTAAATCCTTTTTCTACATACTATATAGTAGAAAGTATGCGATTCGGAACGCAACCTAAGGATCTTCGGACTGTGTGCAAGCCTCCAAACGCCTTAAGTCAATTCAAGTCAACTTTATTTATATAGCACATTTATAACTGCCGAGTTGGACCAAAGTGCTGTACAGTAAATTAAGTAAAATACATTAGATCCAAAAAGTCATAAAGACACATAAAAGCAAGAATTCAAATGAAATTAAAACACATAACACTAGTAAAAATTTCTAATAGACACTGCTGGGATAGAATGCTCTCAACTAGAGATAAAGAGCCTCTGACTTTTCTGCTTTACTAAATGGCAGGGAAGTATTGGTATTCTACCGGGCCGTGGGTTTGGGGGTAGGTTAATTGGCTGTAATCTTATTACACTGAGGCCTGCTGCAGCTTTGACGACCCCCCGCTGGCCGCTCCCCCTGGCGCTGTCTGTCTGTCTACCTGTCTGTCTGTCTACCTGTCTGTCTGTCTGTTTGTCTGTCTGTCTGTCTGTCTGTCTGTCTGTCTGTCTGTCTGCTACCAAAGTCATGGAGCTTCCTGTAGTCTGCTGGCTCAGTGTAAACAGGAAAAGCTGAAGCCCTGAAGGAGTGATTTGATAATTGGAGATGAATTGTTTTTGGTGCAAATCCTCTCTCACTAGCCTATTCTCTTCCTGGTGTCTGCACAAATGCTATAGATAAACTATCTATACAGATACAGACATGGCAGACAAATACTGTACATTGTTTTTTCAAGCACTGGTCAATTTTGAGATTAAGGGCTAATTTGCTTCCATAACATCGTCTTCTTTCATACTAGTATAAATAAAAGGTAATTCAAGTTTCAAACTGGAAATTACTAATTAACATACTCTATTTTTGAAACCAGCTAATTTCTCCATTATACACCAGTTTTCTTGCATTGTTTTTGAGATCTTGTCTTTAACCTTTTTCCTCTCTCTCTGTCCTACAGGTGAGAGCACCGTGCGATCTCACCGGTGGCTAGAAGCCGAAGTTAAAGGGATTAAACTTGGCCGGTGAGAGCAGGAGGCATTTGGAGCCAGAAGAAGTCGCCTGTCTGGCTTGTTCCCAATACCTCTTCAGATGGGCCGATCGGGATACATCGGCCTACAGCTCTCACAGCTTGTTAAGTTGCCATGGAGCTAAAACACCTCACATGATCCAGGGTTGTCTTGAAGTCAAACAACTGCAGTGCCCTCTGTGTGCTCTTGGAATACCGCCTTCGACTAGTTTGAACTGTCCACTAAAAAGGGATTATATGCTGTTTTGAAGGAGATCTCATCTGTGATTTTACTGTTGACATGCTTAGCACCGAAAGCTTTCAATCCAACGCGTGTGACCTCCATTCATGGTGTCCCTCACAACAAAGCTAAAGCCTGGGCGGACTTTCAATTGTCAAGGAGTAACTTGGTCTCAGGCCAATAATGGCCCGAGACGTAAGCCCTCTAAGCCTCATGCCTTTGTCTACAAGGCACCAGCAATGGGTTGGAGGTCTGTCCTATCTGGGGCATGTCCTCCCCGTCTCCCCACTACGTTCTCTCATATTCTACTACTTCCTGTCATGTGCAGCAGCGGCGGGAAGTTTACCTGGCATAGAACATGACTATGGCATGAGCCCCAAGTTTGTTTGCACCCCGATCCCCCCAGAAGCAGACCCCAGCTGCTACTCCCCGCCCAGTGTGCCCCACGGACAGACCGCTAACGGTCAAACCAACGGCCCAAACGGCGGTGGCCGGCGAGGCATGATGTCGGATGAGGCCAAAGCCACCATCTTGCACATGCGGGAAAGTCTTGTGCGGCAGAAGGAAACCATTCTGGACCAGCGCGAGACGATCCGGGAACTCACCGCCAAGCTGACTCTGTGCGAGGGCTTCGGCGGCGGTCACCATGGCGGCGGTCACCATGATAACCACCATGACAACAACCACAACACGCATCACGATACGCATCACGATACGCATCACGATACGCATCACGATACGCATCACGATACGCATCACGATACGCATCACGATACGCATCATGAAAATCGTCATAACGACAACCACGGCAGCGGGCATCACAGCAACCATCATCCATCGTCGTCAACACCACACCACGGGCCATCGACGCACCATAGCAACGATCACCACTACTCCTCCCATGGCAACCACAGGCCAGACACACACCACAGGAAGCCAACGACGTACGGGAAACACAGCTCCTTCTCCCCCGAGCAGACGGGCAAAACGCTGCAGACGCTGAAAGAAAGGCTGGAGAATTTACAGGTGAGGCCACGTACAAACAAACAACTCTGTAGTGTGGATGTTGGACGTAATCAATGTGATGAGTAAAGCTACTTTGTGATGAGTTTGGACAGGCCTGCAACATCAAACTTTTGGTACTTTCTGAATCTGAAAACCAGAAACCCTGCAGTGAAAATGAGCAAAGCTTGTTAGGGAAGACTTCTCTTTAAGAGAAGATAGAATAACATGCTAAGAACATTAGCCAGTGTTGAGCAATGCCAGAAAGATGTGCACTAGGGTGGTAGGATGGCCTACAGAAAAGGGGGACAGACTAGTAACCTGCTGGTTCCATCCCCGGCACCGGACAGGAGGGTGTTTCCTGTAAAACTATAACATCTATGCTGCCCACCATCTCCACCATTGTGTCCTTGAGCAAAACACTTTACCCCTGACCCTGTGCAAGTACCCCCTCCAAAGTGTGGTAACCTGAGAGGGGATATGCGGAAATACACATTTCAATTTAGCCCTGTGTGAATTGACAAGCAAGGCAACTTAACTTATAGATCAACTTCTGACAGCTGTGATGCCTAACCTACTTGATTTACTTTTGAGGTAAATAAGGGTTACACAGCTAGGAACAAATGCAGTGATATCTTGTACCACAAACGTTAGCATTACACTGCTCAGCCTCTTGCTCCAAAATTGACAGTTGGATCTGTTGACTTGGAGTTTGAATATTTATGGTTTGTAGCTTCAGTATCAAGCTACACAAGACTTCAAGTCAAAGTCATGTGCATGTTGTCTTGCCGACCCAGTGAATAATTAAGACTTAGGTTTAGCCAAAGATTTAGGTTCATACTAATTACTGGGGTCATGAGGTCAGCTGGGGAATTAACTACAAGTGAACTTTGTTACCCGTGGGATACAGTTTGTATACACTCCATTAATGGGCAATTTCTGGGTTAATGATTGTATTTTCAGCGTGTTTTAAGTGTTATGTGCACTTTGAGTGGCATATTGGATTTTGAATAAACACAAGCAGATACGGAGTTATGCCTCATTCACACCAAGAACTGCCCACCAGTATTTGTAAACACAGACCACATTAAATGCTAATGTCACAGCAGTTTGTCTAGTGTCTCTGGGCAAATGGATCTCACAGTTGTTCCGGCTCTTGAGATTTCAGTGGCCAAGTTTGAGCACAAACAGGAAGCCGCTACAGATTGATTCACCCTGACCTTAAACAACACCTGTGTCCAACAGTCACAACATGGAGTGAGAAAAGTCAAGCTCAGAGGAGGTCAGCCTCTCTGTGAAGATCTCAATTGGATCACAGTATTGTTATTTGTATATTTATTCAATGTGTAATTATCCTGGTTGATTGATTTAAAATTAAGAACCTGGTCAAGTATGTCGACTTGTGGTGTAGTGGTTAGATACAGCATATCACGATACATGGGTCACAATACTCTATATTATGATACATTGTGATATTATGGATTTTTTCTTTCTTCAAAATATCGATTTTGGGAACTGGAAATCGGTACAGATACTGTTCCAATATGTATCACAATACACTGCCCTGTTGATTTCTTAAAGCACAGCCCTAGTCTTTTCCGATGTGTAGAGAGTGCATAGTATTTCATAGTATGTTATACATGCTTCAAATTGTGTTCCAACAGCTAATACAACACCTCATACACATGGTTCTGCTGTCTCACTTGTGTGACACCATTTACTGACGCTGGTTTCACAGTTTGAGACTAACACCATGCTGCCTATGCCCGCTGGCCTGTGAAAGCCTCATTAAAAGGGCAGGTGGTCTTAGGATATGCTCAGGGAAAGTGTTGCCAGAAATCCCCTTCAATCTTCGCTGGAAGGTGTGAGACTAAACAGAACAGCCAGGGAATTACCTTTTCATCACTCCCTCCTCTAACAGGATGTCTACAACACCCGCCTCTGGCCACGCACCAAAGGGGCCTAGTCAACCTCACCTCCAATTAGCCTAAACCGCCCTGACGAGGCTATTATTTGTGGTGTGCGCTGGCAGGGAACAAAGCCGGATTTGCTGGTGAAGAAGGCAAGGATGAGCAAGGGAGGAATACCCACGGGGAGGGGCGGAAACTATCCCGCCTGCTATTTCAAATTCATGACATAGTTATTCACTAACTAAACATCACCAAATTTACTGCACTAAGACATTTTTATTTTTATTCAAACTAGGAGCTAGTTAAAGAGTAATTGGAGGACAGTTCATGAGGCATGGAAGTATTTTCTTGATCTTGGAATGTAGTTGATAAAAGAAACTACTCTTTAGATTTTTTTCACATCATCATCAGCGTACATTAGCTAAATGTGCAGCATGAGAGTTCTACTGCGTCTGCGTGGAACATGACTGGACATCGCATAGTCAAACTAAAAAATTGTGTGACATAACTTTATATGTTATGTGTTTCTACTCAGTTTCTTTCCTTGGAATATTTAGTTATGATTTTTAGTCAGTCAGTCAGTCAGTCAGTCAGTCAGTTAGATAGTTAGGCACATCAATATAACAGGTTATTCCAAACTTAACTCAAGCAAGCAGTGAGTCAGAGTCTCTTCTTTGTCGTACCAGAGGAAATGGAACATTTAAAAGCCATTATTTGATGTAATTAATAAGTCAAGTCAAGTCAAGTCAAGTTTATTTATAAAGCACATTTAAAACGACAGCAACCGACCAAAGTGCTGTACAGGCAGAATAAGATAAAAAACATAGGCAAGACAGAGACAAAATCACACCGGGGGAAAAAAAAACACGCATAAAATCATTAAAAACTAAATTTAAAAATGAAATAGAAATATCAATAAGAAAGTCAGAAAATATGCCATAATCAAGGGGGGAATGCCAGGGAGAAGAGGTGTGTTTTCAGTGACGATTTGAAAATGTCAACAGACTGTAATGATTTAATGTGGATGGGGAGGTTGTTCCAAAGTCTGGGGGCAGCTGCGGCAAAGGCCCTATCACCTCGGGTGAGGTTGGGTAAGGTTGGGTGCTGTGTTGACTGTCTGTCTGTTTAAAGCATTGAGTTACTGCCTGTCTGTGTGCCTTTAGGCGAGGAACTCTTCGAGCTCATACTCCAGTTCTCTGAGGGAGCTGCTCCAGAGGAAGATCAATGCGCTGGAGGAGCAGCTGCACAGCTACTACCGTGACCGCAACGACAACGGTCACCATACCGAACACCATGACGATCACCATGACGACCACCATGACAACCACCATGACGCCCACCCTGTCGATCACCACGGCGATCACCACGGCAGCAGTAGTCACCACGGCGACCATCACGGCAGCGGACACCATGACGACCACCGCAGCAACGGTCACCATAACGAGCGCCACGGTGACCACCATGGTACCGGTCACCATGGTACCGGTCACCATGGTACCGGTCACCATGGTACCGGTTACCATGACACCCACCACAACAGCCACCACGGCAACCACCACGGCGACCATAGCAACCACCATCAAGGATACACCAACCACAATCGCCATCACTATGACGACCATAACCATGGAGGCCACAGTGGTCACCATGGTACCGGTCACCATAGTACCGGTCACCACGACACCCACCACAACAGCCATCGCAGCACCCACCATGACGATCATGATGAGCACCACGACGATTACCACGGCGATCACCACGGAGATCACCACGGCGATCACCACGCCGACCACCACGACGATTACCACGGTTACGACTTTCACCACAGCCTCGACGACCACTATGATGATCACCATGACGATCTCCATGGCAATGACCACCATGACGACCACCACGGGATCGATCATCAACCGAGGCGACTGCTGCCCGTCAGCGGCAAAGAGACGACAAGTCTGCCAGGGCACAACAAGCTAGAAACAGTCATAGGCCAAATGCACCATGGGAAAATTGACCAAGGTACCATCACACACACACACACACACACACACACACACACACACACACAGGCACACAAAGCTCCTGGACAGTTCAGCCTTTCATATCATTGGTTTTACATTTTAGGACTGTGCAGTAAAAGGGCCGGCGGTAGCCAGGGGCCAGGGTGGGCCGTGCCCACCCAAATGTGGGCTGTGCCAACCCAATAAAAAAAAAAAAAATAATAATATATATATATATATATATATATATATATATATATAGGGGAGAACGGGGTAATCTGAGCCACTTTTTACATTTGCTCCCCTCTAAGCGAGCTAAAATGATTTTTCACTCAAATTTACACATTTCCCATTGATTCAGGATGTTTCCTAGCATTAGCAGAATTTTTTCAAGACAAAGGGCAGTGAAAATATGATTGTTTTAAAAAAAGTTGTCATGTGGCTCACTTTACCCCAGCTGTGGGGTAAACTGATCCACTTACTTTTTCCACTCTGAAACTACCATAACAACACATATTGTAACAGTAAGAATCCTGAAAGCTAGCCACACATTCCAGAACTAATGTAGGATGAGTAAAAGAATGACGGGGTTTGGTCAATTAAGCAAAGCAAATTTTATAAACACTTGAAAGTAACCCTGAACAAAATCAAATACACCATATTTTAATTCAAAAGGTTTTAATAAGATTCAAATGGAAGATAGAACCAGTTAGATTAGAACACAGTCTGGGTGTCAGAACACAGGACCCTTAGAGCCAACTAGTGTCTGGGGGTCAACGCATAGGAAAATCAGAACCAGCGAGAACAGCCTGGGACTCAGAACACAGGAGAGGACCCAACTGGATTATAACATCAGCCTGTCATACTCTACAACTAGGCCTACTCTACATTCCAGCCCTGAAGGTTACAGGGAAAGATGAGAAGGTGCTCTTTCCGTGTGGTTGCCCCAGGTCGTCTTCCTGGTGTATTTCCTTGGCATGATGGCTTTTCTACAATGTGTATGACATTAAAATAAAACACATGTCATGTAATATTACATTAAAATATGTTTAAGAACTTAACTTAACTTGTGCCTCATGGTGGGGGAAAGTGAGACAGTGCCTCACTTTCCCCCACAGCATTTGGCTCACTTTCCCCCACCACCACAATTTGAGAAAAAACTACCTCTCTTAGCATTTCAGGCTAATCTTCAGTTATCAGCATCACATGGTTTCATATGTTGGTAGTTCATCAACACGTATGATATAAGTTTTTCTACGTGAATACATTTGCTTTGGCACAACAGTTGATTAAGTTGACAGCAAGAAAATTTTCTTTTACATGCAAAATACCTATTTTGGTGAAAAAAACATGCTTACCACAGCACCATGAGGTCCTCTTTTTCAGGGCCATGGGGAAATGAGTGGGGCTTGAAAACATATATCTCACATGACCACAAATTTTTTCCGTTGCCTAGATACAGGGGGTGGCTCACATTACCCGATGCCTCAGATTCCCCCGTTCTCCCCTATATTTTTATTTTATTTATTTTTTTTAGGTGGAAGTCCAGACCCACTATCGGACGGACCTGTTCATTCGCTGTCCAAGAAAATGTCAAATAAAATTCAGACAATTAATTAATACTAAAGAAAATATCATTACCATGGCCCGAGGCATAAGCGAAATGAGCGGTTGCTTAGGGTCCCGACTGCCAGGGGGCCCCCCCCCAATTTTTATTTATTTATTTTTTTTTAGTTTGTGTGTTTGATATCAACATCATATTATGTAAATGGAAATTATCATACAATAAAAGGAATACAATATTTTGGTAGATAGTTAATAACTTAATAATTTAATCAGTTTATCTGGGAGGTAATCCGAGGTTAACTGATCATGTCAAGTTCAAGTCCATGGCATGCACAGTTTGTATTGAGTTTATTTAAAAATATTTGAAAATGGGGCTGCCCTCAGTTGCTCATGCACTGTGTATAGTCTATAGCCTATTTCAGCCTCGTCTGTGGAAAAAAAGATAACTGGACAACAGAGTTCTTCTGCTTCGTTCCTCTCACTGCATTTAAATGAATTCATTATATTACAGAGAAATATGTCCCGTAAAAGAAAACGAGCACCAAGCCCATCCCAGAGGACCCTGTATAATATTTTATTTCAAATTTATATTTCTATGGAAAATCCATGTGTCTTTCTTCAATAGCTTCTAATTCATCCGACCCAGTGTCTCCAAATTATTTGTTCACACAAAACACTTAATTTTCATCTCAAAGTGCATCAGATTCATGCATTTTACTTTAAAAAGGTAAAAAAAAATCTCCCGGGGGGGCATACCCCCGGACCCCACTAGCAGGTTCATGACCTCGGCTGGCTACTATTTTCACCCAGCTGGACATCGGAGCCAATAGTGGAAAGACTATACATCTATATAGTGTGTATAGTATATAGCTCTGGACAACCACCATCCAGGTTGCCCAGTCCCAAAGCTTTCTCTTCTATCAGCTCAGGCTGCCTACAGTTAATACTGCGATTAAGAAAAAAGATACATTATGTTGTATATAATGTATATCATATGTTATTCATAAACATTTTGGAAAAAAAACATGCAAGAATCAAATCTCCCACACAGCAACACTCAAAGTTTATTTGCATATTGTGTTCTACACAATTCACAGTAAATGTGCCAAAAAGCAGACGCAGTGATCTTACAAGGGCAAAAAAATCCGGCTTGCGCGCTCGCATCTTCGGTCTCTATGCCCAGTGTGCCCACCTAAAATTTCTACAGGCCCACCCTAATCTAACTTTCTAGAACTGGGCCTGTGCAGTAATGATTTGCCTATGTTTCACTCACAGAAAAAGAATGCAGTTTTTTCTAAAACAAATAAAAAAATCAAATATGTGTCTGTTAACACTTAGTGCTGTTTTGAAGACATGAGTAGGTTTGAAAAATAGTTCACAGTAACAATGTTTCTTATCTGTACTTTCTATGGAAGAGGATCTTTGAAATATTTACTGGCTCTTTAATTAAAAACACCTAATGTGACCCGTGCTGCCTATTACACCTGTTGTTCTTTAGCAGGTATCCTACATTGAGATGTAGTACCATGTATATCGCCAGTAATCTGGATTTGGTGATTTCAAAAGTTTGTATCTGGATCAGGGTCATCCAGCTTTGAAACAACTGGCACCACAATGGTCAGTTGGATAACCTGATCAAGGTAACAAAAAAAAGGGATTTCTAAATCCGGATCATTCTTATCCAGATTATCCTGGTTTTGCCTGACCTTTTGCACTATCCAGAATCTATTTACTGTACATATTACTTATCTCATCTTATCTTATTATATATTTTTGTCTTACCAGGAGGCAACAAGAAGCTGAAAAGTCCCAGTGCTTTCATGCTCGACTTCCCCATGAGGACCAACTACATGTACGGGCGAATGAAGCGTTCTGTGGTGAATGAGATCTTTGCGATGACCGTCTGCGTGTGGCTGAAGGCGGGGGCAGGTCCCGGCATCGGTACTCCCTTCTCCTACGCCGTAGAGGGACAAGCCAACGAACTGGTGCTCATCGAATGGGGCAGCAACCCAATGGAGCTGCTAATCAACGACAAGGTAAAAATAATGCAATATACAGCTCTGGAAAAAATTAAGAGACCAGTCTGGATTTTTCTTAAATATTATCTCTACATAACTTATTGAAAATGCTCTTAATGACAAAACATGTATTGGAATTTGGTAGAAATGTTGTCAGTAGTTTGTTAAATAAAACCAAAATTGTTAATTCCAATCAAACATATACCTTTAATTAGTAAAACAAGAGACACTGAACATTGGAGTGGTCTCTTAATTTTTTCTAGAGCTGTAAGGTCTTGTACAGTGTCAAAGGGCCAGAATATGTGGACACTAAAACCCTTTTGTGAAACTTTCACAATTTAAATTGTTCAGTTGACTGTTTTATTGATGGGTGAGAACATGGCCGTTGTTTTGTCTGCATTAAACCCCAACCTGAGGTGTAAAAGTTGCAAATGAAAAGCTTTAAATTTGGACTGAAGTTAAAATGCAACGGCAACATTGCAAGCACAACAATATACAACAGTGTCATCTGCGTAAGGACACACAGAGGCATCAATGTTTTGACCCAAGTCATTAACATAAATAGTAAAAAGGATGGATCCTCATACCAAACCTTGTGTCACACCGCTGTTTACATTAAGATAGCTGGAGGAAAGACCCCTGAATTGGACCCATTGCTTACATTGATAGCTAAAAAACTAGCTAACGGCGTGGTCAGACAGGTCTATATCAGACAACTTCTGGCATAAGATAGTCCATTTTAGGAAAATTGTTGACATGACACATAATTGACAAATTTAACACACCAAACCTGGACTCAAATTATTGACATACATATTGTTCAATCATGTTTTCGTGCTCTGAAAGGCTGATACTCCATTAACGGAAGACGGATGTTTGCCTTTTTCCCTTCCTTGCCCCGGTACTGTGAGCAGGATGCTTCACATACAAATCAACAGCGCAATAATCCGATTATCGTAATTAATTGACCTAATTGTCTGGAAAGAGGCAACGCGAGGAGGGAGAAGCTGTTGTGTTTAACCTCAAAGTGTGTCAAAGTGATCAATGACACAATTATATGATCTTTAGAATGTAAATTCATGTTAGTTTGTAATACAATTTCTAGAGTTAAGCTGATAAACATTGTGGAGATTCTCATATTGTACTTATCCACTTTCCCTACAAACATGTGCACCTGCATGTTAAGCTTTCTAAAGCTATTATCCAATAGAGCTTTGTCATGGAAGTTTGTTCCTACAAAGTTACCATTAAGTTGGACAGTCAGAGATCAGGGTGATGTCTGCACTTTGGTTGTCATGATTTAACATAATGACATTTCCTTTAATTGTACAGTCAGATCAGGCCTAAATGATCCCATTACCCCTTAACATGCTGAATCAATTAATAAATGCACATGAGACTGGTTACAATTGGCAATTCAAATATGTTTTTAAAAGTATTTTGCTTTAATGAGAAATATCCACTGATGGCTAAAGTTTCATAGGAGTTGAACTTTGTGAAAGCATAACAAAAACATTTTTTTTTGCTTTGATAATTAAATTATTTGATTACAACAATTTCCTTCACATTGTTTACATTGAGAATACATTCATAGTGGTGTAACCGAGCCCTCTAATTGGTTGGTTCCTGATATTGGGTCAAGACTCCTTCATATAAGAACATTTCCCGTACTTCACTTAAATGTTTTGTATGTACAGCATTTTGGTCAACTTTAAATGTGCTATATAAATACATTATGACTTGGCCTGACTAATGGTGCTTCTGTCTCTCTCCCCCTGTGCGTTTATAGGCGGTGACCTTACCAATTACGATGGCAGATGCGAAGTGGCACCACGTGTGCGTGACGTGGTCGACCCGCGACGGTATCTGGGAGGCCTTCCAGGACGGGGTGAAGAAAGGCTCGGGGCAGAACCTGTCTGCCTGGCACCCCATCAAACCAGGAGGCACCTTCATCCTGGGGCAGGAGCAGGTAGGAAGAAGTGTATGTACTAAAATATTAACAGATAGAAATAGTTATTGTATTGGGGCGACTGAGGCTCAGCGGGGCGGCCAATGATTGAAGGGTTGGCGGTTCGATTCCCGCCCTGCCACTTGTGTCATGGTTGTCGTCTCCTTGGGCAAGACACTTCACCCACCTTGCCTCGTGTGAATGTCGATAGTTAGCCTGCTGTCGGTGTGTGAATGTGTGTGTGAATGGTAATGTGTAAATAGGAACAGGTCTCCCTTGAAAAAGCGTCTCCGGTCTCAATGGGATTTACATGTATAAATAAAAGGTTAGATTGAGCAAACCCTTACAGTTATATTTAACTCTATGACATTCATTTTTGGACTTTACATTGTTCTGAAGCTGTAAGCAGATCTCTTGAAATCAGCATATGAAATGCAGAAATGTTGCGATATGTTTTGCTTTGTATTTGAATTGGTTGATTCAGCACCTCACAGTTAAAAAGACCACTCCAAATGTTTCTTAAATTGGCATCTCTATATTCGGGCCAATTAATGGAAATGATCTCTAATCACTAAACCACAAGCCTCCTCAGTGTGTCCACCCTTTACCATCTTGACTTGACTCTTGTTATCTTCTGGTCCTTACACAGGACACAATGGGAGGGCGCTTCGACACCACTCAGTCTTTCATGGGACAGTTGTCTGACCTCCAGTTCTGGTCTCGAGTCCTGACGGCGACTGAGATCCACAGCCAGGCCACCTGCGCGGGACACCTCACGGGCGACATCATGTCCTGGTCCGAGGAAGCAGTGGAACTCCATGGAGGGCTCACCGAAATCCCACATGAGCTCTGTCACTGATCGCCAGTTTAAAGACACCAAAGCAGTTGTGTTTTCCAAAGATTCCTCCCTGGGAGTTGATTTTGTTAAAGTTTGCGGTTTCAAGCCTGCGTTTGCGGTTGTCATGTGAATGATATGGTGCATCCGCCAAAGTATCTTTGCGTTGCACAGTTTGTTTTGGTAGTCTAAACAGCACCTGAAACAATGGACCTTCACTCAGCATCATCTACCGTACATTTCTGAACACATATCTGAACTCATGTCAAATAAAATGAGGAAGAAATCCAATTAAAAATAACCAGAAAGGAAAGATGGTGGAATGGTCTGTTTTATTGCTTGCTCTGGTTTTTAATCATGTTGGACTGCAGAGAACTTTATAAACACAAGCTCAGCCATGGGCAACAGACAGCAAGCGGAAAGGAGTTATTTTTTGCTTTATCGATATATTTTTGCTATTCCAGTCTTCCAGATCTTTCTGCCTTTGCCACCTTTAGTACACACCTCACTTCTTCTTCGCTCTGACGCTCTCAGCATAACAGCTTTGAAGTGTGGTCATGACTCCAGCTGCTTGGAAAGATCCGACACACCTAGTGGGATTTCATTCCTTTTCAGAATACGTCCAAAGGTTGCTTGTGGCCATTACCATTAGCAAACCCCGCACAAGCTCGTCTTGTTTGGTATGTGAGCCACAGAAACATTTTGCAGGAGCTGAAATAGTGGCTAAAGGGCACCGGATCACTTTACAAATAGAGTCACATTGAGACCCGGACGGTGAAGACTCATCCATGCTGATATCTGACAATCCAATGCCGGGTGATTGCAGGTGCAGGTCGGCACAGAGTTAGCTCAAACCTATTGATGTTGCACATAATTCTGGCGGTTTTATACTAGTATTTCATATTGAAAACTCTACAACAAACTATTTTTGTAGAAGCAAAACCACAAAAAAATTATCTATGTATTACGTGTTCTTCTTCATAACTGTAGAATTGCATTTTGTCAATGCAGTACTGAGCATAATGTGTGTGTGTATGTGTGTGTGTGAATGTTGGAGCTTTACATTTTTTTTAAGTCAGTCAGGAAAACTCAAAATTTCAAGAAAACTGTTTTCACTAGATTTTCCTGTTTTGATGCTAAAAATGAAATTATTCTTTTTTTTAAGAAAAACTGTCTTTGAGCCAACTAATTATCTTTCGTTGAGATAACTTAGCATGCATATGTTATTTAACTGCATCTTTTCTTTGTATAAAAACTACAGATGTTGAATTCTACATGCAAAATGTTCAACAGTTTTGCCAACTTATTCTCTGTCATACTGATACTTGATTCCTACATTAAACAGTGATGAAACTTCCTGAAAAACTTTCTGAACAAAAAATTATAAGTTGGCACAACTTAATATTTTTTTGGAAGTGTTAGTATGTAGAACTCAAAACATGAAGTTCCATTACATATAAATGATGAAGTTATCTCAACAGAAGATTATTTATTGGCTCAATTGTTGGCAGTTTTCCTTCACACTGAAATGTTTTAGTTGAAGCCTTAAAAATCCAAAATCGAGTGCAGACAGTTAACTTGAAATGTTGAGTGTTCCTAAGTTTTTCACTTTCAAAGAGTCAAATACACTCAACAAAAATATAAACGCAACACTTTTGTTTTTGCTCCCATTTTTCATGAGATGGACTTAAAGATCTAAAATTCATTCCAGATACACAATATTACCATTTCTCTCAAACATTGTTCACAAATCTGTCTAAATGTGTGATAGTGAGCACTTCTGCTTTGCTGAGATAATCCATCCCACCTCACAGGTGTGCCACATCAAGATGCTGATTTGACATCATGATTAGTGCACAGGTGTGCCTTAGACTGTCCACAATAAAAGGCCACTCTGAAATGTGCATTTTTTTGCTTTATTGGGGGTCTGGGGACTCAGAACCAGTCAGTATCTGGTGTGACCACCATTTGCCTCATGCAGTGCAAAACATCTTCTTCGCATAGAGTTTATCAGATTGTCAATTGTGGCCTGTGGAATGTTGGTCCACTCCTCTTCAATGGCTGTGCGAAGTTGCTGGAGACGGCTTATGGTGGAGAAATGAACATTCAATGCACGAGCAACAGATCTGGTTGACATTCCTGCTGTCAGCATGCCAATTGCACGCTCCCTCAATGCTTGTGGCATCTGTGGCATTTTGCTGTGAGACAAAACTGCACATTTCAGGGTGGCCTTTTATTGTGGACAGTCTAAGGCACACCTGTGCACTAATCATGATGTCAAATCAGCATCTTGATGTGGCACACCTGTGAGGTGGGATGGATTATCTCAGCAAAGCAGAACTGCTCACTATCACACATTTAGACAGATTTGTGAACAATGTTTGAGAGAAATGGTACAATTGTGTATCTGGAATGAATTTTAGATCTTTAAGTCCATCTCATGAAAAATGGGAGCAAAAACAAAAGTGTTGCGTTTATATTTTTGTTGAGTGTAGTTAAACGCCCCCAACATAATGGCACCATGTCTCAATGTCAGACATCACACGTTACGGCCACGCGCCTCCTGATTGCATTAAAACAGTGTTAACCCTTGTCACCACAGTAATACTGACATCTCCACGGCAACCGGGGGCTTACCGGGATTTACCTGTTGACAGCTGGTCTGAGCCTGCCTATTTCCGACCAGCTCAAACCACACACACACACACACCTACACACACACACACACACACACACACACACACACACACACACACACACACACACACACACACACACACACACACACACACACACTTACCGTATGCTGCTCAAAAGATCAAAGGAGATTGTTGACCTCATGTTAAATGCTTGTAGTTGCACCGTCACATTTTTATAACAAATGAGGTTTTTGCACATGTACATAAATTATATCATATAATCTGTTTTTAAGTGTTAAAAACAACACTTTTGGCATTTTATCACATTGTAAATAATAAAAAAAAAAGTACATGGCACTTTCTTGGCTAACTCTTGGTTAAAAGGAATGTATTTTAACCCTATCCCCGACCCCAACTGTCTTTATTTTTTTTTTAAATCGAGATATTTTTATTTGTTTTTTTTTGTATAGAAAAGTGAAAAGTTGTTAATTTGTTACAGACAGACAGGTAGTTTGAAAGACTAAATAAAAAACAACCAACTGTCTTTAGTGATGATAGAAAAAATAAAAATAATATTGTTGCCATGATGATAGATTTTATCAGCACTGGATCCACTTTGTCCATGTTGTCTAACTGTAATGCCAAGCTGAGCAATATTTTAAACCATGCTCTTGTTTTCTTCTTATCATAGTAGGCCAAACACATGTGATATGTCCTTCATATGTTACTTATGTCATCCGTGTTACAAGCAATACACTTCAGTTCATTCATTCACTTCCTCCTATTGCCGAACTGTGTAGTTTGTAAGCTGAATGTCGACATAAAACATGTACTTTTAAAGATATCTGACTTGCTTATCCTCGCCTTTGGTGTACAATTAAAAGTGTATTAGGTTTATTTTTGTAATGTTAATTATTGTATTTTTGTCTGTAAAAAGTATTACATTGTGCTCAGTCAGCAGTCCCTCCCTCCCTCATGTGTAAGCCAAAACTATAAACTGAATTGTAAAAACTTGAAAGAGGAAGAAAACTGCACTATAAATGCTGTAATATATTTGTAAATATGTCAGGATTTTGAATAAAACTATTGAAAGTAACTCAAAATGGACTACAAACTATTTTTGTATTGTAATATATATTGTCTGCACATGTTGTATTGTGCTTTTATTGATTTAAAATTAGCCATTATTTTTATTATTCAGCTATACTTTCAAGTACATGTGTATCAACCATGTTGGCCAACGTATATATCTATTGTGTATTTTCACTGTTAGAAATGCAACAACCAAAGTGTTACCGCCCGATTTTATAAAGTGTGAAAACAAACCATCAAGTCCTTCAAATTGTTAACAACATATTTCATTTGTAGGGGAGAACAGGGTTATATGTCACACGGGTTAGTTGTCACAATGTGTCAGGGGGTCTTTGATGATTAATTTCTTCTTTATTACAATAAGCCAACACCTTAAGCTTCAATTTAATGTAGGAATGACTATTGAAAGATGTTTAGGTGATGAGCTATTCACACTAGAGTAAAAAGTGTGCCTACCAACCCCGTTCTCCCCTGCATGGTGTGTCATGTTGCTATAGCTATTGTGGGCCCCTTTGTTTACATATCCATTTACAGAGCAAAGGCTGTCTATAAACACCAGATTTGTTTTTTTCAGCACACACACTATGGACAGGTAACAGCGGATATAATCACTGATTTAGCAAAAAATACATTTTGACAACAAGCATTCTCCAGAATCGCTGACTGCACCTTTAGTCTGTACTATCAAATAAAGCTTGAAAATGCAGAAAACATTATCTTGAAAAAAAGAAAGAAAGTCTAAGTGATTTAGTCTTAGTCACTTAAACCTGTCTAATCTTGATCAAACCGAGTACAAATCCGCATCTTAGCAGCATTTAAATGCTCCGGGAGTCGGGTTCCAGGAAGGGTCTTATAAGTGATAATGCATTTACAGGAAAAGGCATTATTTAGCATCATTGTAGTTTATTTTAACAATGTTCTCAAAAGGATTTGCTTTGAAGGTGAGGGGAATCTGGCTTCATAGTGGTTCAGTCTGAAGCTAATGAGCCAGACAGCAGACAGTGATCACGGTGTTATTTATTTAAATATATTTTGCAAACATTTTTTTTTAACTTAAATTTTTTGGACGCCTGTTGTGTCACAAAAAAAAAACGCCCCAAAAGTGTTGAAACAAATGTCCAAATAAGGTTCCAAAAACTGCCCCAAATGGACGATTTTTTTTCGTGACCTTTTCTATGATCTTTTTGCTGTTTTGTACAACCACGCAAATGAAAATACACCATACAGAGACTTATCCTAATAATCATACACATTTTCCAATGTTCTGCAGGCTGGTTGAGTCCCTTCTTTGGCCAAAATATACTATTTTTACAGACCTGACATCGTTTTTTTTCCCCGAGCTGATAAAAGACAGCACAGACGAAATTGTTTTATTCACAAACGTATTCTTCCGGGAGCGAAACAAAGCTCTTCATGTGGCAAAAGCTTTTCAGAAAGTGTCAGATTGACGGATACATAATAGTTTTCAAATCCAGATAAGATAATAATCCATTTTAAAAACAGGACTAAAGACACATGAAAGGAGCCATGAATAAAATCCTCATATTTCCTTCCAAACAAAAGGGATGAAGATAAGCTGATCATCTGATAAGACATTTGATTGACGGCTCAGCTGCAGTTGCATTACAAATGTCCTTATATAACCTGTAAAAATGATTATAATTTTTTTGTTGTGAAAGAGAAGATATGTGAGATTATTTTAATACAAGTGTGTTTGAATGAAGCTATTTTAAAGTCACCGGTAAGGAAGGACTCAAATTGTTAGCCTCATAGCATAATTTCCTAAATTATATTTACTCTACTTTTACTCTACATCTACTCTACTCTACTATTGCAATTCACTCCTCGCCGGCATCAGCACCACCTCCATCAACAGACTCCAACGTGTCCAGAATGCAGCTGCCCGTCTCCTCACTCACACCAACTCGTGGAACCACATCACCCCAGTCCTCAAAAAGCTCCACTGGCTCCCCATTTCATTCTGGATCGATTACAAACTCCTGGTCCTCACCTACAAAGCCCTCCACCATCTGGCCCCCCCATATCTCACTGACCTCCTCTCCCCCTATCAACCCCCCCGGGCCCTCAGATCCTCCTCAGCCAGTCTCCTCTCCAGTCTCCAGAGCCAGTCTCCTCTCCACCCACACATCAAAACTCTGCAGCCTTGGCGACAGAGCCTTCTCCAGGGCAGCTCCCAGGCTCTGGAACAGCGTCCCCCAACATATCCGTGACCCTGAGTCCCTCACCATCTTCCGGTCCAAACTCAAGACCCATCTCTTCTCCTCCGCCTACCCCTAGTTCACCCACCAACCCAACTCTACATGTTATTTTTGTTGTTTTTTGTTTTGTTTTTGTAAAGCGCTCTGAGTGAGAGAAGAGCGCTATATAAATAAAATGTATTATTATTATTATTATTATTATTATTATTATTATTATTATTATTATTATTATTATTATTATTATTATTATTATTATTATTATTATTATTTTTACTCTACATCTACTTTTCCTTAGCCTAATAGCATAATTGCCTAAGACATATTTTAAGGGTTATAGAGTAGGGTAAAGTAGATGTAGAGTAGAGTAGATGTAGAATAGAGTAGATGTACTGTAGAGTAAAAGTACAGTAGAGTGATTTAGGCAATTCTGCTATATGAGGCTAACAAAATGCAGGATCACAGACTGGAGATACACAGACTGGAGATATGAACAGAACTCTAAAAAGCACACTAGAGCGACATTAGCTATGATAACATGTATTGTTTCACCAACAAATGCCCCTACCCCTAAAACAGTGCCAAAAAAAACTAGTCCAAATAGGTGCCAAAGAATGCCCCAAATGGATGTAATTTTTTTTTGACTTTTTTATGCCAAAAAAGGTGCTGATGTAGATGGATGATTGTACCTTATTGTGTTTTATACAAAACAACTAAATATATACAGCCCCAGGAAAAATTAAGAGCCCAGTCTGGATTTTTCTTCAATCTTCATCTCTACATTACTTAATGGAAATGCTCTAAATGACAATATTTTAATTTTCAATTTGGTAGAAATGTTGTCAGTAGTTTATAGTATAAAATCAAAATATTCATTATACTCAAACATATGCCTCTAAAGAGTAAAACAAGAGACACTGAACATTTGGGGTGGTCTCTTAATTTTTTTCCAGAGCTGTAGAGTGAGT
>OX442367.1:2332775-2365275 GCA_949357725.1 Hyperoplus immaculatus | reverse complement strand
CAAGGACACAACAACCATGACACAAGTGGCAGGGCGGGGATCGAACCACCAACCCTTCGATCATTGGCCAACCCGCTCTACCACTTGAGCCACAGTTGCCTGACACGTTTTTTTTCAAATCTCTGCTAACATGATTTTGTATCTTAT
This sequence comes from Hyperoplus immaculatus, assembly GCA_949357725.1. Classification (NCBI taxonomy): domain Eukaryota; kingdom Metazoa; phylum Chordata; class Actinopteri; order Uranoscopiformes; family Ammodytidae; genus Hyperoplus; species Hyperoplus immaculatus. The sequence goes on along the minus strand of OX442367.1, from coordinate 2,365,128 downwards.
TATTCCTTCTTCGAAAGTCTCCACCAACAGAGCTAATCCCATAGGTCACTAGTCAAAGCATTCATAGTGTTTAAAACCAGGGTCGACAGGGAGGAAGTTATGTTGGGTATGCTAATCTAACCCAGCGGCGCCTCAGGGATATCCAAGTTAATTTAAGACTTTTTAATACCTTTTTAATGCTACTAAAAAATTAAATTGAATGCCAACATCAAGGCCATACTTGCAAAAGTAGGAAGGATAGCATGGAAATTCTGACGCATTTTAAGCTATTTTTTAATAAAGAACATTAATTATTAACCCATATTAATATAATTTATTGATATACTGTTTGTATACTCTGAATTAAAAAAAACTAAAAGTGTGTATTTGTCACATTACGACCTCTCCAAGTATTTCAAAGGGCTATCAGAAAATGTTAGACCTTTGTAATACTTTGTTGGTGAAATTCAATACTTTAAAAGGCATTATTTTGAGAATATTAAATTTATAATTTAAAAAAAATACATTTAAGACCCCACAGTTACCCAGTAAACCGATGTGTTTTGAGTAGAGATTTTAATTGATCAAGAAATTATCGTGCTAAATTATAATTTACTTTTCCTTCTTCCAAATCTTCACCAGCAGAACCAATCCCATAGCTCACTAGTTTTTGTTTTTTGGCATTTTCAAGCTTTATTTGATAGTACAGAGTTGAAATGGGGAGACAGAGAGAGAGAGAGAGAGAGAGAGAGAGAGAGAGAGAGAGAGAGAGAGGGGGGATGACATGCAGTAAAGGTCCACGGGTCGGATTCGAACCGGCGACCACTGCAACGAAGGCCGGAGCCAATATGGTCCGTGCTCTATCCACTAAACCACCGGAGCGTCCCCTAAACAGTGTTTTTGAATTGTGATTTGAAATGATCAAGAGAGTATTGTATCGTCCTACATTGTGTTGTTTTTGTAATACAGTCTATGTCACGAAAAGACCTTAAACTTTTACTGCGTAGTTGTTAACGCGACAGTTGTGATGTGAGGACAAAGTTATTTATGTGTTTCCCCCCGCGGGATGTGTTTAATTTTTTCGCTAACAAGAGAGAGGGCTCGATGTCACGTCTGTTGTCACCGCAATCGCTGTCGGAATTTTTTACAGCAGCTGCCTCATTCTAGGCCTTGAGACATAAAGGGTTTAGGAATCAATTCATCAGCGGTGTGTATACTGTATCTGCCTGACTGACTACTCCTTCAGCACGGAGCGTCTCGAAATAGATAATTGGTTATGGGCTTGAACAAGTGGAGAGTTTGTGTGCTGTTAAAGTTCCCACAAAGCAGCTCAGAATAGATGGAAGTTTATGATTACAGTACTGCCGGCCGATCGTTTTATATCCGTTTGAAAATTTACTGTGAATTAAAGCTGGGGTACATGATTTGGGGAGAAAATAGCCTCACTCTGATTGGTCAAAGTGAACATGAGCGGTACACTTTGACCAATCAGAGCGAGGCTCCGATTCTTTGTTCTTATTGGCTGTTGGGACTGTCCATTCACTTTCGCACCGACGTTGTTGTTGGTAGAGCGTGTCAGGGAGGGACCGTAGGGGAGGGACCAAAGAGAACAAGTGGAGCGGTTGATGTATTTGGATTTGAATATCTATCCCAACTGCTATTTTCTCCCCAAATCATATACCCCTGCTTTAACTATGCTTCTCTGAATGAAACACAGAAGAGACAGCAGTGATAACTTGTTTAGAATGTTAATTTCTTCTATCAGAAGTGTATAGGTAGATTATGAATAATACATTTAATTTCTCACTGTAAAAATGAAAACTCAAATTTAGGAAAACTCAAACTGTGTTCACTAGATTATCGAGATTCAAGGCCAACTAAAACTCTTTAGTTTTAAGGAACTACCTGGCCGTATACTGTGTGTAGGGCTGAACAAAAAACTGTGTTAATACACAGCCTAGGCTCTGTAAATAGGCATGTTGCTATAGGGTTGGCCCCTTTGTTTACATACCCTTTGTTTAGCATTCCTACAATACTCCATTTCCTCTGGGTAGTAGCATGTAACAGCAAGGCTAATACGGCTAGCTTCAATGCAATCTGTGAACCATTAATCATGTATCTCGATCTATTATAAATGATTTTGTGTATATTCTTCATACCATGAAACGTGCAACATTCAGCTATTCTACACCTGCATGATTCCTCCTTCTATACATTTCAGTTCTATACAAACTGTGCATGGGCAAAGTCAATTTGATTTGTGCAAAAGGTCATAACTTGTGTACAGGTGATCATGTACTGTATATACAACCCCAGCAAAAATTAAGAGACCGGTCTGGATTTTTCTTAAATCTTCATCTCTACATTACTTATTGAAAATGCTCTAAATGACAATATTTTTTATTGTGAATTTGGTAGAAATGTTGTCAGTAGTTTATATTATAAAATCTAAATGTTAATTTTACTCAAACATAAACCTCTAAAGAGTAAAACAAGAGACACTGAACATTTGGAGTGGTCTCTTCATTTTTTTCAGAGCTGTATATAAGTGTCTCTCATAGTAACTTTGACTTTCTCTCTCTCTTTTGTCATCTCTAGGAATCATCACTCCATCCTCTCCTCCTGACTCCTACCTCCACACACCCTTTGCGATAGCACTTTTAAACACATATTCTCTCTCATTTCCGTCTTTGCAAAATGGTTAATTTATCAGTTTTGCATACGTCATCTAAGCCGCCATTTTTTCCTAGGCTTTCTAACAAAGGAAGGCTGATACCTGCCATTTCCTGCTGAAGATTTTCAGACATATTGTTTGTTCAGCCTCAGATACATTTTGGGTGCTTCTATTTTTCTGACAATTCTTTTTTGTTGCTGTCTTAGGTCTATCTTTCTACCTCTTCTACATTTCTGTTGGATACTTTTTTTGTCCAAAGGAGGGCGCTAGAGTCAACCCAAACTGAAAGTCCCTCTTTGCCACTTTAACAAATAGTATCAAGTATTTTTTTGACAATAAACAACCTTGTTTCCACATTTTCTATATTTTACTTTCCCCACCAACACTATAAAAATAATAATAATTGAAAGGTTTTAAATAGCGCTTTTTTGGAGGTCACTCAAAGACTCTAGCTCCCAAACGGTATCCCAATTAGCCCAAGTCTTAGTTGCTTTTTTCCCTAGTTTTCGTCACAATGTGGTCTACCTTTCTGGTGACGGATGAGGAGGGGCGTACGGGCCCGGCGACGGTAGGAGCGGTAGCGCCCTGCGGGGGTCCCGTGCAGGGTCCCGCCTCGCTGCAGGGCATGATGTCCGGCCGCAGCACGTTTGGAGGGAAACGCCGCAGGGTGACGTCAACGGGACATTCTATAAGTGAGGCGCAGGAGGGGAAGGTAGGATTTAATATTTCGCTTGAAAATACAAGTTTGGTTTATTCTTTGCTTAGAATTAGCCTTGTTTTGTATCAACATGCAAAGGTGACTGGTTTCATTATTGTGGGAATGTGATTTGATTTGATTTGATTTGATTTGATTAGATAATGTTTTGGTCCCAAGACTATGGAATACTAGTACTATAGAATAACTACTATATCTTCACCTTATCACTTGATAGTAACTAGCTTCTTGTCTTTGAAGGCCACCGTAGCTTCTGTACATTCTCTGATCGGTACGGCTAGAGGAGTGTTGAATTCTAGATTTTTCACCACTAGATGATGCCAACATACTCCAATATTACACATTGTACCTTTAAGGACATGAAAAGTGGCATAACCAATACAGTTATCTGGAAGTTTTTTCGGTAAGGGCTTTCTGAAATGCATCTTAACTTAAATGGTTAGGACTTTCATGACATCATTAAATTCATATTCCCAAACTCTTAACCTTCTCCCTGTTTCGTTGTATAGGTGACTGTACAATGACAATAGAGGCTATCTTATCTTATCTTATCTTATCTTATCTTATCTTATCTTATCTTATTTTATCTTATCTGATCTGATCTTGTCTTGTCTTATCCTCTCTGTCCTGTCTCAGATCAAGCTGGCGTTCTTCGTGGCCATAGTGGGCGTGGTTCTGACTGTCCTCGGCGTGGGGACAGAGTTCTGGGTGGAGCTGGCACCGCCCAAGAGTTTCTATAACAACCAGGTGACATACTTACAAAAAAAAAAAAACTTTTTATGACTTAAACAATGTTTTTTTCACACTCAAAGTAGATGCAGGTAGCGGATCGTTGGGAGATATGCACTGATTTTCACAAAAAGTGGACAACTAACACTCTCCAGAATCGCTTACTCTACCTTTAATTCATTTGATGCTGTTTTCACCATTGTCTCAGATATTTTCACCTTTTAACAGTAAAAAACACAGCTACTTTGTAAAACCATGTTAGAAATTAAGTCCTGCTTGCTTGCTGTCTAAAGCTAAACCTTGTGATAGACGGAAAAAGTATACATATTACTCAAAACCTTGTCTTTTCGTAAACCTTTTTGACCATCATTTCACAGACCTGTCTAACGGCCCACTATGGGAAAAAAGACTTTTGACAACAAGCATTCTCCAGAATCACTGACTCTACCTTGCATTTTCACTGTTGTCTCTGATATTTTATCTTATCTACCTGTACAAGAAAAACAACAACTACACAGTAAAACCATGTTAGAAATAAACCACTGTTTGGTGTCGAAACCCTTTGATATATTTAAACACATAAAAATGACTCATAATCTTGTCTTTTCTAAAAACCTTTTTGACCTTTATTTCCCAGACATGTCTAACGGCGCACTACGGGCTGTGGAAAGGCTGCACTAAGACCCTGTGGGTGGCCGACATCGACCCAGAGAGAGAGAGCTGTGGGCCGGCCGAACTACCCGGAGGTGAGACACACATCTACTGACTCACTGGCTGCTGGGTGGATGTGGACGTGTTGTTGATGGTGCAGTCTGCAAAGGGAATTTGCATTTTACCAAAACAGACTTGGTAGAAATGGAATATAATACTCACAATTATGTTTTAATTAGTGTATGATTAATCGCATGGGTGGATGTGCTGTTAAAAGATCCCTTACTCTGTCAACTCTCCCTGAGATTTTTACATTTTTTAAATCCCGATAAAGGGTTTTTACTGGGAGTTTTTTTTTCAGGCGAGCTAAGGGTCTAAGGGCAGAGGGTTTCATACTGTATGGAATGTAAAGCCCACTGAGGCAAATGTCTATTTGTGATATTGGGCTATACAAATAAAACTGATTTGATTTGATTTGCAGTCTGCAAAGGGAATTGGCATTTTACCAAAACAGACTTGGTAGAAATGGAGTGGAGTTTAACATTCAGAATATTTAAATTAGTGTAAAATCACTGGAAAATAATGGTTGTTTCTTTTATTTAATTTAGAATGAGCCTTTTGGATATACGTGGGAGTGGGTGCTGCCATGTTTCTACAGTAGCCCAGAACAGACAAACTTAACAGCCAAATGTATTTCGGATATGCACCTGTTTGAAGACCAAAAAGAAGTACGCTAGAATAAATACTTAAAAAACATCTTCACCTAATCACTTGATATTGTGGAAAGACTTGAGGCAGTGGTGGATGATGCCATCTTTGGTATAGGCTAACTATAGCTTCTTGTCCTTGAAGTCCACCGTATTTTCTGTAAAGTTTGCAAACGGTAAAAGTACAAATTATTACACACTACGACTTTAAAATTGTACGATGGCTACCTGGTCTGTGTGAAGAGAGGAAAATGGGTTGAGCAATCCAAGCAGGAACCATCTGAGGATTTTTCCCTTTGATCGCACTAACTAAGAGTGATGTGTGTGTGTGTGTGTGTGTGTGTGTGTGTGTGTGTGTGTGTGTGTATGTTGTGCATGTGTGTGTTTTTTGTGCGTGTGTGTTTTGCTTTCCTGTGTGTGTAAATGTGCGAGGTAACCGACGGAGGTGTCACATTCCATTTGACGGCCAAAAGTCTAATTGGTGTAACACATTGTCACGGCGACAGAATGCTAATTTGGCGGGAAGGAGCGGATTGTCTCCTTGAGCTTGTCAATGACTTTCATCGCTCATTATGTTTGATGGACAATTATTCAAAGTGTGTGTGTGTGTGTCATGTGTGTGTGTGTGTGTGTCATGTGTGTGTGTGTGTGTGTGTGTCTGAAAGAGACGAGGCCACTTGCATTTTAACAAGATGTTTATGAAGATTACCTGTCCATTTTAATGATTATCTGGTTTAAAGGTGTAGTCAGTGATTCTGGAGAACGCTTGTTGTCAAAATGAGTTTTGTCAAAATCAGTGAATATCTCCTCATGATCCGCTACCTGCATCTACTTTGAATGCGAAAAAAAAATCTGGCCTAGGCTCTGTAAACTGGTATGTACACAAAGGTTATGTAAACCAGGGAGGCCCACCGTAGCTCACAACATGCCCATTTACAGAGCCTAGGCTTTGTACCAACACTCTTTTTTTTCCCCCAGCGAATAAACAGTACGGACAGGTAGCGGATCGTGAGGAGATATTCACTGATTTTGACCAAAAATATTTTGACATCAAGCGTTCTCCAGAATCGCTGACTCCACCTTTAAAAAGCACTTTCTCTAAATATATATATATTTTTTAAAATACTTTTTGTTGTTGTTGGCCTTTTCAAGCTTTATTAGACAGTACAGAGTTGAAATGGGGAGATAGAGAGATAGAGAGAGAGGGGGGATGACCTGCAGTAAAGGTCCACGGGTCGGATTTGAACCCGCGACCACTGCAACGAGGCCTGAGCCAATATGGTATGCGATCTATCCACTGCACCACCGGAGCGCCCCAATTTTCTCTAAATATTTTAATCTTTTTCCTCCTACAGGATCAAACTGCACCTACTTCAAGTTTTTCACGACGGGCGAAAATATGGTGATGTTCCAGAAGACAACGCGGAAGAGTGAGTCACACACACTCTCTCAACTGCTGTCGACCTTATCCACCCACTATACACACACACACACACACACACACACACACACACACACACACACACACACACACACACACACACACACACACACACACACACACACACACACACACACACACACACACACACACACACACACTCTCACTGAACTCTTTTCAGGCCGAGCATTGTCTGCTTTGTGAGTGTTTGAAATCTATTCCTCCTACGCAGCTTTCAAGTGCCTCAGAGCTGCCGTCTAACCTCTGATTTCACTGCCGGCTTCATAATGTATTAAGATCACACACACACACACACACACACACACACACACACACACACACACACACACACACACACACACACACACACACACACACACACACACACACACACACACACACGCAGACAAACACACACAGTGCCATTGGGCTGAAAGAAAGACAGGTACACATTACAATCTCATTATTTGCTGGCACCACATAAAGGAAATATATTACAAGGATTTTGCGTTTTCACATATTTGATTGTCCAAAACAATTTTATGACGTGTGATGTTAAATTTGAGTTGTAGAAAAACTCTTTTATGGACCATGCAACTTGCAGAACAACATATTTTAGGGAGTTTGTAGAAGTGTTAGGCTTTAAAAAAAACCTGCATCGCCTAAATAACATCCAGTTTGTATAATACCGTATAACAATATAATTCTGTAACCACACTAGCTTTCATATGACAACATATTTTAAGGACCCTAACCCTAGACAGTAAAAAACCTATTGCCTACATATTGAAAACCGTTTATCTGTATAACACCTTTGAAATCTGTATTCGTAACCACACTGGCTTTCCGTCTCTGTGTAGATTTTAACTATATTTCGTCCCGAGGCTTTAAAAAAAACCTACATTGCCTACATAGTACTATCCATTCAGTACACTGCCTTTAAAAGCTTGCATATGTAACCAAACGTTTCTGTATCTGTATTCGTAACCAAACTGTCCTTCCCTCCCTGTGTAGATCTGAATGTAGCGGCGGCCATGTTGGCTCTGTTCAGTTTGTTTCTGATGGTGATGGGAGCGATCTGCATCACCATGGCGCTCAGCAAAGAAATCATCTTCTTCCTCAAGCCGGCGTCCGTCTGCTTTGTACTGTCAGGTAGGTGGAGGACACACACACACACACACACACACACACACACACACACACACACACACACACACACACACAAGCCGGCCTCTGTCTGCTTCATACTGTCAGGTACGTGGAGGGGACAACAACCTTTGCCATATTAACTAAATAGCTTCTTGTCCTTGAAGGCCACCGTAGCTACTGTAAATTCTCCCAAAGTTAGGGATTACTAGGACATTACTAGATGCCACAAAATACTCCTATATTACACACTGCGCCTTTAAATGTAAATGTTAGTTTAAGTTTCTTAAGTCTCCATATTTGTCAATTTAAACAAGGTATATCGAAATTCATTCTTCGCATATCCCCTCACACGTTACCACACTTCGGAAGGGGTTCAGAGCGCAGGGTCAGCCATAGTACAGCGCCCCTGGAGCAGTTTGGGGTCATAATTAGTCATAATTAACATTGTGTCCTCCCCCAGGTGTGACTGTGCTCCTGTCCGTGATGGTTTTCCACCAGTCTGTCCTGGCCTTTCTTGCCAGCGACCACACCGTCCCGCTTCACCACGAGCTGAGCTGGTCCGTGTCCTGTGTGGGATGCGCGGGGGCCGTTCTCATAGTGGGGGGGGTCCTGTTCCTAATACTGGCCCTGCCCTACAGCCCATGGAGGAGGTGTCTGCCCCAGAAGGAAAGCAGTAACAGCTAACGGGCTAACGGGCTAACAGTTAGCGGTGCAGGTGGTTGCACTTTATATCTGCATGTAGCAACGCATTATGGAAGAAAACGTCAAAATGTGAGACTGTATTTTAGTTCACTGTGTAATAATAACCGCATTGTGTTATATCGTCCGTATTTTTTTCATCAACAGTCTGACTGAATGTCTGAATGTTATGCATTATAGTGTCAATTGTGGTGTACTTTGTTTGTGTGTGTGTGTGTGGCCTTGTGCAAATTCTGCAACTTCTTTTCTGCTGCCTGTCTTGGCCAGGACTCCCTGTGAGAAGAGTTACTGTAACTCAATGGGACCTTCCTGGTGAAATAAAGGTTAAATAAAATAAAATAAATAAATAAAATTTCTCCGCATTTACTTAAAGCTGGGGTGGAGAATTTGGGGAGAAAATGGCAGTTGGGATAGAGATTCGAATCCAAATACCTCAACCGCTCCACTTGTTCTCTTTGGTCCCTCCCCTATGGTCCCTCCCTGACACGCTCTACACCAACAAAGTCGTGCCAAAGTGAATGGACATTCCCAACAGCCAATAAGAACAGAGAATCGGAGGCTCGCTCTGATTGGTCAAAGTGTCAGCACATGTTAACTTTGACCAATCAGAAATCATATACCCCAGCTTGAATACGGTAGTTATTACAAAATGCATGGTTAGCAGTTATTTTTTAATGAAAATGTAACAATATGGTGCATTATGTTAATTTAAAAAAATATACTTTAGATTTATTTTAGTCTATTTATTACAAGACGCGGTACATTTTGACGTAATGCGGTTGTTATCACATGTTGAAGTGAAGATGTATTATTTTGACATTTTATGGCATAAAGCGTTGTTACTCTGCCCTTTGTGTTTGTGAGGAGTGCAAAGGGCGGAATGGAGGTTTCCCCAACGACGTCTTAGCAATGAGATCGCTTTCGTTTGTGACCTTTAAGGAATTATCTCAACAAAAGATAATCAGTTAAATCAAATGTCGGCAGTTTCCCATAAAAGTGACAAATTTTACTTTTTTTTTTAAACTTTTACTTTAAATTAAAACTCAAAATATAGTGCAGACCCATTTCCAGTTCCCATATCATTTTTACACATTCAAGCACACACACACACACACACACACACACACACACACACACACACACACACACACACACACCTTTCTCTCATTACAATAATCTTAAGTAGTATAATTTTAGCTTGACTGTTGAGGGGTAGACTTTGATTAATGACCCCACCTTGCTGTCTCCCAGTTAGCCATCACGTCGACAGCAAAGTGTCACGTTACAGTGTGTATATCTCTTTAAATGTTATACAGTATAATGCGATCTCAATGCTCAGACGTGTTTTGGGGGAAACTCTCCTCTATTGTCTTACTAATATAATCCTGCAGGGCTCGGAGGCAAATTCTCTGTTAGTTTAATTCAGTAAATTAATTAATGTGTCCTTTTTAATTACTGGCTTTTCCACTGCTTTGATATGAAGCTCATTGAAAAACAATACTTCACAGAAACACTGTTTGAAATGGTGTAGCGGCTAAAAGAAGCGATTCAAGGGAACGGTTTGCATGTTGCTCATTTGCTGGAAGCATTTGGCTAAGATGAATGCTAAACTGTCTATAAATTTTTATAATGACTTGGCCTTATTTAAACAGTAAGTTTAATTAGTATACTGGTATTCGATACAATACGCCTTGTCTGTAGTCTGAATGAAGGATGTAGGCTTGGACTCCCCAAGTTGAAAAACCATTTCAAGGGTTAGAAAATGACTATCTCTCTCTCTCTCTCTCTCTCTCTTTCTTTCTTTCTTTCTTTCTTTCTCTCTCTCTCTCTCTCTCTCTCTCTCTCTCTCTCTCTCTCTCTCTCTCTAGACAGCAAGTTAATTCTAACTTTGAAACTAAACTAAATGTACACATCAAAACCCAGATCATTTCCAGTTCCTTTGGATCATAGCAACATGTCTGCTCCGTAGCAACAGAAGATGATCATCAAGCCCAAATAAAAAAAAATATATATATAAGAAAAAATCCACTGAATGAACAGAATCTTGACCTCCAATCTGAGAACTCAGTTTAAGAGACGTGATAAATTGTCAGTGTTAAGTGTGTTCTTAAAAAGCTTCCTCGTCTGTCTACGATTGCTGTTTTGTTGTTTATCAATCCATAGTTCGAAATGCAATATGAGTTAAAGCTGGGGTGGAGGATTTGGGGAGAACATAGCAGTTGGGATAGAGATTCGAATCCAAATACCTCAACCGCTCCACTTGTTCTCTTTGGTCCCTCCCCTATGGTCCCTCCCTGACACGCTCTACACCAACAAAGTCGTGCCAAAGTGAATGGACAGTCCCAACAACCAATAAGAACAGAGAATTGGAGCCTCCCTCTGATTGGTCAAAGTGTCAGCTCATGTTAACTTTGACCAATCAGAAATCATATACCCCAGCTTTAACTACATTAGGGTACAAATCCGTTTAGATTTTCAAATCATCTATTATCATTTATTTCGCGCCTATATGTTTATTTTCTGTGTCTTGGCATAAATGTGATGATGAACAACAAATTCTCTTTATATTGTTATCAGATTTCAAATATATTGTATAGTGGATATGCAGCATACAGACCTCAAATATCTTTTTAAGATCAGTCTCGATTTTCCTTAAATCTTCATCTCTATATCACTTATTTAAAATGCTCTAAATGACAATATTTTTATTGGGAATTTGGTAGAAATGTTGTCAGTAGTTTATATTATAAAATCAAAATCCTAATTTTACTCAAACATATGCCTCTAAATAGTAAAACAAGAGACACTGAACATTTGGAGTGGTCTCTTAATTTTCGCCGGAGCTGTATATTGCAGATTAATATGTAATATTTCAAGTGTAAAGTAGGTGCTAGTGCCACTGTTTTCGATTATTTGACGAGCAGATTCAACATTGTGAAGATTGATCGTTGCCTTTGTTTCTGTCATCGTTTATGAGTTATGTTGTTAGAACAAAGTGCTTTTCTCTGCCTCCAACGTCTCCGCAACTTTTTTTTTTTTCTTTGAACTGAATTGATTTGAGTATGAATGACTCCATTTTATTATTAAACACGACATGAATATTTAATGTCACCCTCTCTCAAGTTCCAATTTCTTTCTTACTCTGCACGCTCGACACGTTCTTAGCTCACACAATGGCCTCCTCCTCAATCTCCGATCCAATTTACATCATGATAAAATACAGCTGTTTTGACTATATATTTGATATTTCTACTTTGTATGGGTTTTCTGTTTTAGTAAGCAATTCTCGAGAATGCTTGTCGCTATGCTATGTGTTAACTTGCATGTTGATAGCTACGAAGGGCACCTTTTTCTACATACCAGTTTACGGAGCCCACACTATGTATTAACACCAGATTTTTTTTTCCCACACAGTACGGACAGGTATATTCACTGATTTTGACAACAAGTGATTTTGACAACAAGCATTCTCCAGAATCACTGACTCCACCTTTAAATAGAGAGTGGATTGCCAGCCTGTTTTTACTTTTAGTCATAGTTTGCAACATTGATCTACATAATGATCACAGATTATTATTTTTTTTAATCCCGGTAAAGGGTTTTTACTGGGAGTTTTTTCTCAGCCGAGCTAAGGGTGTAAGGGCAGGGTGTCATATTGTATCACATTGTATCATATCATAGCCGGCCCAAGCCTTCAGGGGGCCCTAAGCGAAATATGATTAGGGGGCCCCTCTCCAATGTTAGTGCTGCTGAAACTATAGATCTTTGTTAAATATCATTCACACAGCCAGTGTTTTCCGCAAGTGCCTCCACTGTGCGGCTGTGCGAAAATATTTGACAGGCGAGATTCAGACCCTCCTAGGGGGATCCGGGGGTATGCCCCCCCCGGGAGATTTTTTTAACCTTTTTAAAGTGAAATGCATGAATCTGGTGCACTTTGAGAGGAAAATTAAGAGGCTAAATCTGAGAAATTGTGTGAACAAATAATTTGGAGACACTGGGTCAGATGAATTAGAAGCTATTGAAGAAGGACACATGGATTTTCCATAAAAATATTAATATAGTAAGGCGTCCCCCTCCCGGTCCGGGCCCAGCAGCAGACCCGGGTTCGATTCCCACCCGCGGTCGTTCTCTGCATGTCACTCCCCTCTCTGCCCCATTTCACCTCTGTCTCTCTGCACTATCAATAAAGCATAAAAATGCCCAAAAAATATATTTAAAAAAAAATATATACATATTAATATAAAATAAAAATATTATGTAGGGTCCTCTGGGTTGGGCTTGGAGCTCTTTTTCTTTTACGGGACATATTTCTCTGTAATATAGTGAATGCATTTAAATGCAGTGTGAGGAACTAAGCAGAAGAACTCTGTTGTCCAGCTACTGTATCTTTTTTTCCACAGAAAAGGCTGAAATAGGCTATAGACTATACACAGTGCATGGGCAACTGAGGGCAGCCCCATTTCCAATTGTTTTTAAATAAACTCAATACACACTGTGCATGGATGTGAACGTGACATGATCAGATAATTTCGGATTTCCTCCCAGATGAACTGATTACATTTTTAGGCTATTAATTATCTAGACCAAAACATTTTATTCATTTTTTTGTATGATAACGCACATTTGCACAATATGATGTTAATATCAAACACACAAACTAAAAAACAAAAAAAAAATATATATTTTTATTTTTTTTTTGGAGGGGGCCCCCCAGGCAGTCGGGGGCCCTAAGCGGCCGCTTAGTTCGCTTATGCCTCGGGCCGGCTCTGTATCATATTGTATGAAATGTAAAGCCCACTGAGACAAATGTATTTGTGATTTTGGGCTATACAAATAAAACTGATTTGACAGGAAATTCCAACTATCTTTACGTACATTTTTATTTAATATTATAATTTCTTTACATAGGGTAACCAATACAGTATGATATTATTTTCCATGTTCTAAACTGCAAGGGGGAAAACGATCTTTGACATAGAATAAAAGGTCTTGGCTAAATTAGAACGTGGGATGTTGCAGTTGCATGTTACTTGCTGTTATATGATACAGTGCAAACTTACACTGCCAGACCACCAGCCCTTGTGACCCTTGTACTGTTTCCTGGACACTGAAGTCATAATTCTGATCTTTCCGACAAGCACCTGAAGGCAGCATGGAAAAGTACATTGCAAAGAAATATCATCACGTTACATGCAGAGGTTTAATTGTATCTCAAATCAACCAACCAGTTCATCTTTGAAAACTTTTGGACCAATTGAAGGACACTGAAGAAGGTAATGATGGATAGACAGACAGAAAGACAGACAGACAGACAGACAGACAGACAGACAGACAGACAGACAGACAGATAGATAGATAGATAGATAGATAGATAGATAGATAGATAGATAGATAGATAGATAGATAGACCAAAACAGCAGTGCCTGAATGTAGAAAGTAAAATATACAAGTTAGAAACAGTGATAAAAATGCTTTTAGGTGTGTGTTATTGGATGGCCCTGACTCGTGATTTCTTGCCCTCCTTGACCCCTTCTCCCTCCACTACCGTTAGCACCAGTTCGGTAGCTAACGTTACTAATGTTAATGTTACTTGTTATCTGGGTAATGGTCTCCTCTCAGTCGCCACAGTGACCCCCAATCTGAAGCGTCTCACATTTGGCTCTAGCCCCCAGCTCTATATATAGACCGTGTCCAATGGGAGTAACACAAGCTGTGCACACAAACACACGCTCAAATTCACTTGTTGCAATAGACGTATGCACTTAAAGCTACAGTGCGTAACTTTTTTAGAATATAATTAATTTATGTTACATTCAAGCCATTGGGGAATACGTTTGACACAAAGTTGATCAAGCCTATCAGCTCCACAAAACTCTCTCTGTATTTCTCAGTATGGCAGCGTTTACAAACTGGTCCCCCCCCCCTGACACTGGTGCAGGAGCTCAGAAAAATTCCAAGAAGAGCCCAAGAAATGTTTCAGTTGTTGATTCTACTGCTATGAAAAATACCTGGACGTACAGAAGAAGGTATAAAATCCATGCGCTGAAGGCTTTACCTCATGTAGATGCACCGACAGTGTTGTTGTAAATACTCAGAATTCCTCAAGGGGGCGACAGAAGTTACGCACTATCGCTTTTAGTAACATGGAGGACCTCTCAAGGGATTTGAATGCTTGACAATGTTCACACACACAATGTAATGATACACACAGTGTGGGCACAGTCTGAACTTGCCCCTGACAGCAAACATTCCCCAAACGTTATCCAATCCGACATCTGATGATTCAAATCAACCTCTTCAGATTGATATGAGAAGCCATGGGGTGAAGTAGGCGCCGGTCTTAAGCTCCTAAAGCCTCTGTGAACCTGCTCTACAACAGTAAAAATCTATATATGATATGATATCAAAGTCTGGTGTCTCAATAAGCTTATTTTCCGCTTTTAAATGTTTTATCATATTTTACATTCGCTTCTCTAATGTTTATTCCTAATCGTGATGTATTTCATGCCCCTGTAAAGCACTTTGAACGGCCTTGTGTCTGAATTGTGCTATAGAAATGAATTGCCTTGCCTTGCCTTTACAAAAATCTGATTGAAACTGAATGTTAAAAAATATTATAAACTTAGTTAAAAACAGGACTGTGTGGGCGTGGCTGTGTCAAACCATCTCCATGGAAACAGTCATTGTTTTCGTTGGATATCAGGGCTGAGAACTGCCGTGATTGGTTCAAAAATAATTGTTGCGTCATAAGAACCAGAGCATAGCCCGCCTCCTCTTAACCAAATTTTTCTGTTAAGTTTAAAAAACTTAAAAATAAACGAGCAAAGGCACAAATAATTTTTTACTTTTTTTTTACTGATGTTCTCTGGTCATTTATAATCATCGGAGGAAAAATTAGACTGTTTCATGAACATTTAAAATGTCCTTGCAGTGTCTTTAAAACTTGCTAACTTGATGATGATAAAACAAAATCTCCTCTTGTGCATGTGATAGCTAACACCAAGGCCAGTGTGTGTGCCTAGAAGTCTGTCAGTGTAGTGAGTGATGTGTTGTTGGGTGGTAGGACGGTATGTGGTGTAACTGACACTCATCTGGGGGGAGAGGAGGTAAGGCTCCCGTCACATCACTGGTTTCAAATTATATTTAAAACTTTCCCTAACTGCAAAAAATTGTTTTAGTTGGCTGACTCTATTGCTACACTTTCATAATCACACTTGGTTTGCCATAATTACAATATTTTCAAAACAGCACCATAGTTGTCATGTTAAAGGTGGAGTCAGTGATTCTGGAGAACGCTTGTTGTGAAAATCCCGTTTTGTCGAAATCAGTGAATATCTCCTCATGATCCGCTACCTGTCTGTACCAAATCCAGTGTTAATACACAGCCTAAGCTCAGTATATTGGCATGTAAACAAAGGGAATGTTAAGAAAGGGGGCTAGCAACATGCCCATTTACAGAGCATAGGCTGTGCATTGACACTGGAGATAATCACTGATTTTGAGAACAACAAGCATTGTCTAGAATCACTGACTCCACCTTTTAATTAAAACACGTGTTGTTATTCACTGACACACTTGCATTTTGAGCACATGATGCTTGATGGTCTTGATAGTATCTCGAGGATAGATAATATCTTTGGCTTTCTGTCACCTGACTAATGCTAAGTGCCTTCCACCCACACACACACATACACACACACACACACACACACACACACACACACACACACACACACACCCTCAATTCATTCACTTTCAACGTCACTTAATCCACTGGAAAGAACATACACTCCTTTAATAGTACATTTGACGAAAACTGAAACTGAAGCCGTGGGATACAAACAGATTCACTTACTCCATTACCAAGAACATTAAGTGATTGTGAGAAGTCAGTTTGACATTTCTTAACAGTTAGACCAATGGACACACACACACACACACACACACACACGCACACACACACACACACACACACACACACGCACACACACACACACACACACACACACACACACACACACACACACACACACACACACACACACACACACACACACACACTCTGCCTAACTACACATGTCCTCAGTATCACATTTAAGACATTTAAGACATTCAATTAAGTTTTCCAGAATGTCACACAAGTCTAGACGACCATCATAAATATAAAGCAATGCGAGCAAGGAGCTAAAAACAGATTCACTGACATATTAAATTTACAGCTCAATCCGCTGGGCAGTAAGTGGATATCACATTTCTTCATCGTGAAAGATAATTCTGCTGTGTGCTCACACTCTGACTAGGCACGGCAAGGCACCAGCCAACAGAATGGGACGAAAATATATCAAAATAATAGTTGAGAAATAGTTTGTTTTCAAATAATTTGCATGGCTCTACTAATGTAATTAAAGCTGGGGTATGTGATTTCTGATTGGTCAAAGTTAACATGAGCTGACACTTTTACCAATCAGAGCGAGGCTCAGATTCTCTGTTCTTATTGGCTGTTGGGACTGGCCATTCACTTTGGCACAACTTTGTTGGTGTAGAGCGTGTCAGGGAGGGACCATAGGGGAGGGACCAAAGAGAACAAGTGGAGCGGTTGAGGTATTTGGATTTGAATCTCTATCCCAACTGCCATTTTCTCCCCAAATCCTCCACCCCAGCTTTAATGTAATTACTTGAGTTAATAACGCTTGTTGTCAAAATCACTTCTTGTCAAAATCAGTGAATATCTTCTGATCCGGAGATGATCCGCTACCTGTCTGTACTGTGTTGTGCCCTGGAAAAAAAGCTGGGGTTAATTCACAGCCTACACTCTGTAAACGGGCATGTTGCAAGCTATGTTGGGTCCACTTTGTTTACATAGCCATTGTTTACATACCGGTTTACAGAGCCTAGGCTTTGTATTAACACTGGATTATTCTTTCAGCACACACACAGTAGGGAAAGGTAGAGAATTGTGAGGAGATATTCACTGATTTTGACGAAAAGTGATTCAGACAGCAATTGTTACACCCTCTGATTTTTAATTTGACCAATGAAAATAATTTACTTAAACTCTGATTAGCCTCATCACATCTCCAGTACTGTCTAAAGAGTCACTCACTCACTCACTCACTCAGCAGTCACACACGCATGCGCACACACACACACACGCATGCGCGCGCACACACACACACACACACACACACACACACACAGTAACATGACCTGTAGTCTTCTAACGCATGACTCTGACACCCTCCCCACACCCACTAGCAAACCGTCTATATATATATATAGCTACCGTTTACCACCAAGGAAGAGACAGAGAGAGAGAGAGAGAGATAGAGATAGAGAGTGAGAGGGAAAGAGACAGAGAGAGAGAGAGAGAGAGAGAGAGGGAGGTAGGGAGGGAGAGAGAGAGAGAGAGAGAGAGAGAGAGAGAGAGAGAGAGAGAGAGAGAGAGAGAGAGAGAGAGAGAGAGAGGGGCGGGGGGGGGCTTGTTGGTTGTAAAAAGGCTAATTTGAAACTTGAAACCTTAACCCATAAGACCTAGCCTGGCTCCGCCCGCCCGCCTACTTCCGGCCAAATTTCATTTTCCCTTCAGTAGTCAGTCTGGGTGTACAGCGCATTTCCCAGATTTTCCGGAGAATCTACAATCGTCCAATCAGCGAACAGAGCGAGTGGCTGAGAACGCTCCAGTGTCAGTTGAATGCTGCGTTCCTTTATACTCGGAAGAAGGAGATTTCCGACTTGGTAGTTCCGAGTTCCGACCTGTCTGTGTTCCAGTGCATCTGCTCGCGAAAGTATGGACGCCTAAAACCTTTCTCGTCCAAATAACTAACGTTAGGCTCTAAGAAGTTACTGTTGCCAGGTACCGGTAGATTCTTAGACTACAATATGTAGTGAAGTCGGAAATTTCCGAGTTCCCTGTCCAACTGGAAGGTACCATCAAAAGCCGACTCATGACACACGTGATGACCAAACGTGATGCGATTGGTTGGCTAATCCAGAGTGGCACTAGGCAGATCCAATAGTTTTAAACCTTGACAGACACCCGCCTCCAAGTGAGTGAACGTTTGCCAATTACAGCACTTCCAGACCTTCTGTACAAATGAAATGAAGTACGATGGTCTGAGTATGAGTATGTGACAGTTGGGTATGCGAGTTTGGGTAAGCGAGAAATTCCCGGAAGAGTACTAACTTCCGGTAAGATTTTGGGTATGGATCGATTACTTTTCCTACTCAACCGCCGCACAATGCATCGCGTCTTTTCAAACGACAAGGAAGGTTTTTTTTTAATTCTTTATTTACAAATTCTGCATTTCCTGCACAACACAGGACTGTATGTAAACATATAGTTCTATATCTAACCTGTGGAGGGCGGCAATACGCTAAACAGCGTCTAAACGGCTGGAATCTTATAAGAAGAAATTCTTTATTGCTTGAGTATACTTCAGTGTGAATTTTTCGACGCACCTCGCATACACAATCGATCTTTGAGTAGACAGTATGTAGTATATACAGTAGATGTTGGATGTGGGACATATGGCTTTCCGAACACAGCCCCTGTGTTCCAATCCCCATACTTACATACTATTTAGTATGCCAAAAAAATATTTAGGATGTCCCAATACATGCACGTTAATTGTATTATAATAAAAAATACATAAATGCCCCACTAACCCCAATAGCATTTTGGAGTATTCGTCTTTATTCTTGAGATTTCTTGACATAATGAAAAAAAATCTTCCTTATCTGATTTTTTTCTCTCTCCTGTCTGTGGCCCTAAAACTCTTCTGTACTTTAGTATGTAGTGTAGTAAAAAGACTAAAACTCTTCTGTACTTTAGTATGTAGTGTAGTAAAAAGACTAAAACTCTTCTATACTTTAGTGTGTAGTGTAGAAAAAAGAGAGAGTATGTGAATTGGAACACAGGGTATATGTCACTCAGGGACTTAATGAGTAAAATCTAGTATAAACCTGTATAAGAAAGATTTTAGGACATTCACAGTGCGTGTGACGTGGGTGTCACCATGGGTCCTGATGGAAATTATTTTGATTATTCTGAAGAGAGAGAGAGAGAGAGAGAGAGAGAGAGAGAGAGAGAGAGAGAGAGAGAGAGAGAGAGAGAGAGAGGAGAGAGAAAGAGAGAGAGAGACAGAAAGAGAAAGAGACAGAGGGAGAGAGAGTGAGAGGACGAGAAAGAGAGGCCAACTAATTAAAACTTTGACACCAAATCGGATCTGTGCTGCTTCAATCAAAACTCCAGTGTGCTCTGCCAGCAGATCTGATTGTCAGCGGGATTAAAAATCTGTCACACACACACACACACACACACACACACACACACACACACACACACACACACACACACACACACACACACACACACACACACACACACACACACACACACATTTCCCTCTGGGCTGACAGTCCCCTCCTGTGTGTATCTCCAGAGAGAGACATCTCAGAATTATTAACAGACCAAACTGTTTTAATTACTGCATGTCACTGTAGGTACAATCTATCTATCTATCTATCTATCCATCTATCTATCTATCTATCTATCTATCTATCTATCTATCTATCTATCTATCTATCTATCTATCTATCTATCTATCTATCTATCTATCTATCTATCTATCTATCTATCTATCTATCTATCTATCCATGATTTTGATACAACCATGAGTTCGACTTGGTGAGGGTGGGCTAAGGCCAGTGGTCCTTAGGCAAAACCCTTAATATTAATGCATTATAAACTGTGTGTGTGTGTGTGTGTGCTGCCATTTAAATGGGAGTTTAGATGAATTGTTGAACTATACGTGGCATCGTTCTTGTAATGATGATATGGGTATTTTCGGGAGACACCGAGTGGTTGGAGAATCAAATTATAAATCAAATCAAAACTGTTTTTATGAAGGTATTTTCACTCAATAACGTATGACACAACCCCATTTTCATATAGAACTTTATTGAATATATCTATATATTTATATATGAATGTATACTGTATATACTGTAGATTTTTTTGTCTTTTCCAGTGAGGATGTATGTACAGTATATTGTATTGCTTCTCCTTATTCCTCATAGCTCTTTACATGTATCTGTCTGTATGCTAAGTGGAAATATACCAGTTTTATCAGGTTTCAACTGGTGTCAGTAGCCTAAATGTTGACAACTCACACATGTATTTTTAAAATGGCTTTTACATCAGGATATTAAGAGTTGAAAAAAAATAAAATAAATAAATAAAATTCGACCATGTTTTCACAAACCCTATACAAAAGGTACATTTAGCAATTAAAGCTGGGGTGGAGGATTTGGGGAGAAAATAGCAGTTGGGATAGAGATTCGAATCCAAATACCTCAACCGCTCCACTTGTCCTCTTTGGTCCCTCCCCTATGGTCCCTCCCTGACACGCTCTACACCAACAACGTTGTGCCAAAGTGAATGGACAGTCCCAACAGCCAAAAAGAACAGAGAATCGGAGCCTCGCTCTGATTGGTCAAAGTGTACAGCTCATGTTAACTTTGACCAATCAGAAATCACATACCCCAGCTTTAAGTCACAATTGACATATTTCTCAGACGCATGATGCATTTTGTTGTACATATTATTTGTCATGTAGAAAAACCATTTACAACATACACGCAAACACACACACACACACACACACACACACACACACACACACACACACACACACACACACACACACACACACACACACACACACACTTGATTCAGTCCTGCAGCACTTAGGCCACTGACAATGTCACAGTTACAGATGAACTCTGAAACGATATAACATTAAGAATATCTATACGTACCACCACGCAAATAAATAGATTAATTAATATAAATTCTACTGCCAACAGTTATACACTAGTCAGAAGAACATTAAAAAACACAGATTATTAGGCTACGTTGGTAATGTTTATCAAAACACACACACACACACACACATTATGATGGAAATGGCAACAGTGGAGAGAATACTGCAAAATCAAAAAAAAAAAACTGACAGAAAATTGACAAAGTAAAGAGCAATTATTACAATAAATAAATAAAATATAAGAAGTAAAAAAAGTAGGGAACTATTTAATGAAATACTAACGCGTAATAAGGTGAATTTTTACATTAAAATACCATAGAAAATGTTCCCAAAAATCACCTTAAAGCCACTACGAGTAACATGGCACGTTGGCGTCCCCTTTGGACAAAAGCGGTAGTATTTTTACGACGCCCGCCGTTGCAAAGCTGTTTTCTAGCTCATGCCAGGCGTGCGAGTGTGAACTGAGAAGGGAGCAATATATTGCATGTCCGTGTGTTGAAAGTGTGAGGACTCTTTTCGGCTCTGTGAGAGTGGTTTTGACATTGCATCAACTAATGCCAGTCACTGCCACACACACCTGATTGCAATGAGTTGATGCAGCAGCGTCACCTAACTACTCTTCTCTCTCACGGAGCTGAAAGATTACGTGTCCGACTCCTCACAGAAAGCGAATGAACGAGAGACGGCAGTTAGTATGGATCACGATGAGGTAATGTGTTTGTGTTGTTGATGTAAATAATTACTATTTCAGATAATGGTTATCTGATGATGGTGAAGCAAATCAAACTTTGTGTTAGTACCAACCGCTCATTCATTTAGGAGTAAACACTGCAGTCTAGTTTCGCTCTCGTGAAATTGTATACACGTTGCTCGGCAACGCCCTCGTCCCGCCCGTAGCCTATATCACTCTCCCTTTTAGCTTTTCTTCATTGCATTCTCTTTTTTTTCTTTGATGGTTCAGCCCCGTTATCAGTCATTATGACGACAAATAACTGTCTCAAACAAGGCTCCCGCTCCCCTTCCCTCACCTGGAGGGATAGGCTTCTCAAATCGCGTTGCAGCGCCACACTGAAATCTGCGACCAATACGGATATGTGACCATAGAGCCTGCACGAGCGAACCGAAAATCGGACTGGGTGTGCGACCAGACCAAAAGCAGTAATAAAAACTATATAAAAACGTCTTTCTTTGCACTGATGGTCTCCTTTGCTGTTAAAGGTAATTTATAATTATCAGAGGAAACATGAGGCTGTTTAAAAGATATTTAAATGTTACTCGTAGCCGCTTTAACGGTAAAAAATAATAAACACTACAACTTAGACTAGACTAAAAGGCTTGTTTGTGACGATGTAGGAACTACAATGTAGGAACTACAATGACACACTTGCTTTCTTAGGCAATTGTCAATGTGCCCTTGTGCAAGGCACGTAGGCCGAAACATACTGTTGTTTTGGGCGGGTGCCAGTTTGAGTGTGTGAGTGAGGCAGGGTGTTACTAAAAAGAGCATGCATACAGTCAAGTCTCCCTGTACAAACAACTGCCATAGAATTATGAAAATGAATATTTTTAAAAATGAATATACCCTTTCAAATAAATGGGCACATGCTTTGTCCACGTGACACCACTGACTTTAAGTTTTTACATAAGCAAGAGAGAGACACAAAATAATAATCAAAAGATTCCTCGAAAGAAATGTAAAAAAACATACAAAAAAGAAAAATATTTCAAAATGTATAAATACCCTGCGATAACCATAACGATCATAGAAACACCGGCGACATGATAGAAATACTCAAGGAGTTACAATCTGGTGTAAACACTTGAGGTGATCACTCACTCCGAAATGGAAAAGACAACCCAAAGATTACCATTTTATAGACATTATGTGCTTTCTTAAATACTCAATAATACATTTATTATTCTAGTTTTCTGAAATAGTAAATATAGTTATAGCTAAAAGAGAGAAGGACGGGGGGACTGAAGCAGTTTACCGTTAGCCTCATAGCATAATTGCCTAAATCATATTTACTCTACTCAACTTTTAGTTGTATGTTTTCAACCTTTTTTTTTAACCCAAACTCCATCCCCTGAGTTTTTGAGCCCACCCTGTTGCCTATAGTTACAGCCCTTAGCAGGAACACTTAGCGGACACTGTGCCTTGTATAGCTATCGGTATCGAACCAGCATCATAAACAGTCATACAAACCTTGTAATATATTCTGGCTTTTAAGCATCAAAAGGAAAATAAATAAATAAATAATAAAGGCAAAAAGTCCATTTTAACAAGTACTGGCATGGACTTTTTTAGTGCTTCTATTGTTGTTTGACAATACACGGGCAAGGTGTTGAAAGTGCTGTTGATCAATATAATATATATATTTCTAAATAACTATTTGTCAGAGTGCGGACATTTCTTTGTTTGAAACCATTTTCCCCCAAGAAAGCTCAACAAAGGGCCTTTTTTACCTGCTCGCAAAAATGGAGAATGGTGCAATTATGTTTTAAAGAACAGTCCAATATTGACTTTCTTGTACCAGCTCTAAGGTTGGATAAAGACTCCATATTGATCAATAGAATTCTTGAATCAACAATGTCTGTGAATGCAAATCCCCTATTGTTGAGTGTACAACTGCAATTATATTGAAACTAGAAGGGCAGTCCACTTACATTGGGCCAAACTTCACCAAATATTTCACACATTTGAAGACAGATTGTGGGGATTTTGCATTAGTTCCTGAAGTTACTTGTTAAGATGAACTTTAGTTGTAGTGTTCCAAACTAGCAATGGTGTGTTGGAGGGGTAACGGGTGAATATTAGAGTATGGATGTGTGGACTATGTCTATATGTCACTAGAAGTACTTTTGGCACACAATGAAAAATAAATAGGCTCTTGTTGTGTCTAGGAACAGTCCTAATGTGTGTGTGTGTATGTGTGTGTGTGTGTGTGTGTGTGTGTGTGTGTGTGTGTGTGTGTGTGTACATGTGTATGTGTGTGTGTGTTTATGTGTAAGAAAGTAAGATATGGCTGAGGTCATTCTCTAGGATCCAAAGGTTAAATAGCTTCTGTTAACCGTGAATTGGCTAGTCCAGTGTTCCCTAAGCAGCTTGTTTCTTGTGTGAATGTAAGTGTCTGTGGCTAAGCCTATAACATATACAATATATCTACGATTCGGCCACGTTTTTGTTAATATTTATAATTAAAGTAAGTTGTAGAATACCAGAAAGCATTGATTTTGTGGTTTGCAAGTTCAAATTCAAACTGGACGTCTAGATTAGTTATATTTGGTTGAGTTTGAACCTACAGCTCTGGAAAAAAAATTAAGAGACCATTCTGTATTTTTCTTAAATGTTCATCTCTACATTACTTATTGAAAAAGCTATTAAAGGAATACTTCACCCATACGGAACCGGCGTTCTATCATTATAAAATCACTATTATAATATAATGAATGAGGTTTAACTTCCCTCAGTCTTCCCTCAGTCTTCCCTTGGCCCAGCTGTCCTGTTAATCCTGACCCTTACTGTGATGTCACAAGAAGGAAACTGTAGGGTTAGACAGTGAGACCATAAAACACTCTTTCTGCCTTTTCTGAGGCTAGGATGATCCGATTTAATTTTTTTTGCACATTTATACTAAATAGGATCTCCGAGTTCAATACACCTTCATATTCCAACTGGTGAAGTCGGTCTTTAATAACCAAATATGTATTGGAATTTGGTAGAAATATTGGCAGTAGTTTATATTATAAAACCAAAATGTTCATTCTACTCAACATATGCCTATAGATAGTAAAACGAGAGACACTGAGCATTTGTAGTGGTCTCTTAATTTTTTCCAGAGCTGGAGATGTCATGACCAACAAATTACAAAATCAAAACTTGGTAGATTCTTCTTCTTGAAGTGAAATTTAAGTTTTTAAGCAGCTGACGAAAATGTAGAAGGAAATAATAAATAACTACTGAGCTCCCCTGCCTCCTCTTAAAAGGCACTTTAAAACCCCACTGGGACACTGGGTTTACTGGGACGCTCCCACTTGTGCGTGTGTATTTTTCGACAACGGAACAATATTAGAGTTGAAAGTAAAGAAAAAATCCCTTGTGCTGAAGCCTCCAGTGCACCATTGCTGTACAGTAGACCTACAAACAAGGTTTCAAAACTAAATGCATGACCATTTTCAAGGCAGGTGTGATGAATTAGCACAGAATAGCAGGTGTTGTATGACTGTTTATGGTATTGGTTTAGTTAATTATGGTAGCTAGATACACTAGGGTCAAGGCAAGGACAGAAACATTACCGTTAAAGTGTCACCCTTTCATTTTCGTGCCTTCTTTTCTTTCAAAAAACCAGATATCCAAAAAATTGTTCTATAGGTCGCTTTCACACCTAAGTTCTTTGGTCCGCTTGAAGCAAACCCTGGTTCGTCTCCATTTCATTTTGATAGATTTTTGGGTCAAAACGAAATCCAGTGCAGACCAAACAAAACAAATTCTGGTCGGTCTGGAAGCTGAAGTGGGTTTCTGTTTGATTGTGCGGTTTATTTGAGATGTGAAAGCAAATCGGACCAAATCAGTGCATCGTCGGCATAAAGAGACACCGTACCACAAATGTGCCCTGCGTTCCAAATCGCATACTCCCCTACTATTTAGTACGCCAGAAAAAGATTAAGGATGTCCCAATACATGCAAGTCAATTGTAGTATGCTGAAAATACATAAATGCCCCACTAACTCCAATAGCATTTTGGAGTTTTCGTTTTTATTCTTGACATTTCTCGACATAACGAAAAAAAAACCTTCCTTATCTGATTTTTTTCTCTCTCTGTGGCCTTAAAACTCTTTTGTACTTTAGTACGTAGTGTAGTAAAAAGAAAGAGTATACGATTTGGAACGCAGGGTGGGAATCAACATTGGTTTCTAGTGGAAGACTAGTGTTCTGACTTCCGTAAAAAAAAATAACACACTGCGGGTCCCATAACCAGGAAGTACCCGCTTCAAATTGCACCATGCCCCACTAAGCAGCTTTCCATAGAAATGAATAGGAATCCATTTTGTTTAATTTGGCGTCCTTCTTATAAGACGTCTATGATCAAAAGTGCAATGTAAAAGCAAACCAAACTACATGAAAAATGCAACAATGTCACCCCCTGAATTACACCAAGTCTACATAACTATACACAGTAAATTTTGTTGAAAAGTAATATTAAAGTGTATTTGGTGATAAATTAACTCCTTCCACAATGTTCAAATTGTAGAAATAAATGAACCCTAAACAGAGTATAAGAAAAATAAGAAAAGAAAATGGCGGCGTGACGATTTGGTGATTGCTTTATGAAATGAGAAATTATTCACATATCCATATTGAACAATGATGAATTGACTGTGTAGGTGTGAAAACGACCTCAACAAATTCAACCCCACATCTTTCTCCATTCTAAAAACTCTCTCCCCCTTTTTTTCTCTGAGAATTTCGTTTTAAACTGGCGTCGTTTTCCTGTTGAGTGTATCTGAGTTGCTATCCCGGTCTCGTTTGGCGGTCAGTCGGTCGAGCGTTCCAACGTTGCCCCTCTCTCTATCTCTGTCTCTGTCTCTATCTCTGTCTCTATCTCTCTCCATGGTAGCCGTGGACATCGGAGTGGCCTGTGTGGGCGTAGCAGCTGTTGTCGAAGTATTCAGAGGCGCCGAATTCTGGGCTACGGCGGCCGCTGCTGCTGCCAAATTGGATTTTGAGTGAGATGGAAGCGTACCTCCGCTGATAACGGCCCCTCCTGCACTGCTGCCACTCCCCCCGTCCGTAGGGAAGTAGTTGTGTAGTTGGTACAGCGTTGCACGGTCAACAGTGCCGTACAGAGGGGGGGCACCTCCCCCTAAACTGCCCAATTTGGAGTCCCGTGTCAGGGTGTACATGGAGATATCGCCGCCCCCTGCGCTTCCAATGCTGCTGCTGGTGTGGTGCGGGTTGGGCAGGGTGGCCACGGAGAACGGGGGCGCGGAGGGGGGCAGAGCGAAGGTCTTGTTGACACCGATGGGCGAGTTCTCCTGTCAAAGTCAAAGTCAAAGTCAAAATTATTTCTATAGCAAATTTTAAAACAGCATCAGTTGACCAAAGTGCTGTACAAGATACAGCACAAAACAACATATACAGTAAGATATATGAGAAAAGAAAAAAGGGAGGAGTGTCAAACTCTCAACTTGTGTTAAAGGCCAATGCAAAAAAAAGTGAGTCTTAGTCAATGTTTTAAACTATTCAACTTTACAGGGATCCAGGTTCCATTCATTCACACACAGTCAGAGTAAGGTTGGGAGGAAAAATTATTGTAAACGATCATTGGGATAAAATAAGTCTTCCATTGTTAAAGGTGCACTATGTTACTTTTGGTCCGTCAGAGAACACTGAGGTTTATTCTCATAACTGGAGAAATAAAACTTTCCTCACAGGAAAACTGGAGCAGCTATAGCTTTACTCTTGTTACTTCACTGAGAAAATCTCTCTCCAAATATATACAGCTCCAGAAATGTAATAGAAGAGTCTGGATTTTTCTTAAATCTTCATCTCTACATACCTTATTAAAAATACTCTTAAAGACAAAAAATGTATGGGAATTTGGTAGAAATGTTGTCAGTAGTTTATATTATAAAACCAAAATGTTCATTTTACTCAAACATATGCCTTTAAATAGTAAAACGAGAGACACTGAATATTTGGAGTGGTCTCTTCATTTTTTCCAGAGCTGCATAATGCGTTTATCTAGGAATTAGCAGATGCACACCATTTATGAGGGGCGGGGGCCTGTCCTTACCTGTGAATGCGGGGGGTCCGTTGATCTCGAGCTAGAGTTGGAGCGCCGTCTGAAGCGGTAGCTGGGCAGGCGCAGCATGGCGTGCGTCGTGCTCTTGAACAGATCGGTGCGCGAGCGACAACGCAGCTCTTTGTTCTTCTCTATGTAAATGTTGACGGCCAGAACTCCAACCATCTCGGCCAGAATGAAGGACAGGCCTCCGAAGTAGAAGGACCAACCGTATGAGTAGTGCCACTTCTTATCCTCGTCCTTTTTGGGGGAAATGTCGCTGAGTGCGGCCGAGATGTAAACGATCACTCCAATGATGTTGCTGAGGCCTAGAGAAATGGGATTTAAATACAGAGTTAATAATGTACACAGGCTAGGCTCTGTAAACTGGCATATTGCTAGCTAATGTGGGAAACCTTCGTTTACATAGTAGTTTACAAAGCCTAAGCAATGCTGTTGCTGAGGCCTAGAGAAATGGGATGTGAATGGACTTGACTTATATAGCGCTTTTTATAGCCGATTTTCTCTGCCCCAAAGCACCTTACAGTTCTTACCACATTCACTCATTCATACACCGATAATGATACCGTTAATAATGTACACAACCTAGGCTCTGTAAACTGGCATATTGCTATAGTCACTGTGGGAAACCTTTGTTTACATAGTTTACAAAGCCTAAGCTGTGTAATAACAGCAGATTTCAGCGCACACAGTACAGAAAGGTTGCAGATAGTGAGATATTCACAGATTTTGACAAAAAGTGATTTTGACAAAAAGCGTTCTCCAGAATCACTGACTCCACCTTTATGTGCCCTTCTAATACAAATTAAGCCGGAGCTTCATTACATTGTTTTTCAGGCGGAGATACTGGGATTGTTTCCTTTCAAATTATACAGAAGAAAGCAGGCACAATATAAAAATCAATCTACATATCATACATAATAACTTCTTCCTATTTCACGAATAGATCGGATAACATCTCAAGGTGAAATAGCGCGGCTTAATTTTGGTTTCTAGTGGAAGAACAGATTGGAAAGACAAAGGAATGTATTAGAGCTGACAAAGATGGAATACTGAAGCAGAAGAGCATACAGCTCCGGCAAAAATGAAGAGACCACTCCAAATGTTCAGTGTCTCTTGTTTTACTATTTATAGGCATATGTTTGAGTAGAATGAACATTTTGGTTTTATAGTATAAACTACTGACAACATTTCTACCAAATTCATAAAAAAAATATTGTAATTTAGAGCATTTTCAATACGTAATGTAGAGATAAAGATTTAAGAAAAATCCGGACTTGTCTTTTATTGTATATCATTTTTTGCTGTATGAGTTCCAGTTTCGAGGCGACACATTGCAGGTTAATAAGGTTTTAACTTAGAAATATCATAACACTTTGCAGGTTATTTACTTACATTAAAACAACTTTTTTTTTGTAATATTTTTTTAACCTTTATTTCTACAGGTAAATCCCTTTGAGACCGGAGACTCTTTTACAAGAGAGACCTGTTCCCATTCCCACGTTCCCATTCACACACACATTCATACACTGATGCAGGCTAACTATCGACATTCACACGAGGCAAGGTGGGTGAAGTGTCTTGCCCAAGGACACAACAACCATGACACAGGTGGCAGGGCGGGGATCAAACCGCCAACCCTTCGATCATTGGCCGACCCGCTCTACCACCTGAGCCACAGTCGCCCCAAAAAAACTAAAATAAAAACTCTTAACCACATTTGCTCTTAATGGTAAAAGTACCCACTCTCAAATTTCCTTCCAAACTTCATTATGAGTAAAGGAACACATTTATTAGCTTTAAACCCTCAACAAAGCCATTGTTCTTAATCTTACCTGCAGCTACAAACAGAATCCCTCCACCCAGGATGATGTTTCTCTTGCTCTTGTAGAAGCCGCTGGAGGCCACACACACAGCTCCCAACAGCAGCAGGGTGGCACTGAGGATCGGGAAGATACTCGAGGCTCGAACCACACCTGCACGCAATAAATCAAATCAACTCAGTTTTATATGTGTAGCCCAATACCACAAATAGACATTTTGCCTCAGTGGGCTTCACATTCAGTATGACACCCTCTGCCTCTATCTATCTATCTATCTATCTATCTATCTATCTATCTATCTATCTATCTATCTATCTATCTATCTATCTATCTATCTATCTATCTATCTATCTATCTATCTATCTATCTATCTATCTATCTATCTATCTATCTATCTATCTATCTATCTATCCATCCATCCATCTATATGACACCCTCTGCCCTTAGACCCTTAGCTCGGCTGAGAAAAAACCCCCAGTAAAAAAACCTTTATCGGGATTACATTTTTTTTAGAAACGTCAGGGAGAGTTGACAGAGTAAGGGATCCCTCTTCCAGGGATAACACCAACATACTTCACATTGTGTATTGACATGTCTTCATTTATGAACTGATAGTGTATTTTGCTTACGTGTTAGAATCAGTGGAGTTTTGCTAGGGATGATACTACACCTTTGTTCAGGTTAAGCGGCTATCTAATCCTATGGTTACCTGCATAATGCATTAATACATAGCGTTATTTAGCTCTGGGGCCTTTGTCAGAATATCCTGCTTCTTTGACAATTCCTTAATATTCTGCCTCTTGCAAGTCCTCAAACTTTATATAACTTTATATACTGAAATACTGAATTTGCTGTAATACAACTCTACTTTAAATTAAATCAGCAACCCAATGATCGTCAGACACACACACACACACACACACACACACACACACACACACACACACACACACACACACACACACATTGTTCATCTCCGTGTAGGGAGTCAGTCAAAAGTCAGTCAAAAGGGCAAAAGTATAAAATAAAGAACTCCGTGCCTCTCTCTCTCTGTCTATCTGTTTGCCTGACTTTCTCTCTTTCTCTCTCCACGGCACACTGTCACTCCAACATCATCGGCAACATACAACACTAATAAATGACGTTGTCCTCTCCCCCCAATATGAAACAGTTAAACGTGTACACGAACAAATTGCAGTCATGTAACCGTTTAGAAATGTTTTGTAAACGTTCACACCCCTAATATATATTTTCCTCTGCAGACACCTCAAGCAGTTGTGATAACATAGAGACATTATAAAAGATTAAAATGCCAGTCCATCTCTGGAACAGCAGTAGCCTTCCAGTGTTCAAGGTGACTTTTCACTTTTCACGCTGCGTTGGCTTTTGTTTCTGTTTGCCTCTGAAGGGAACAGATAACAAACACACTGATAAAGAGATATTCACAGAGGCTCCTTCCAGACATGTCAAACATTGGTTGCTAATGATTCTTTGAAGGTTATTTTATCAGTAAAATAATATATATATATAAATGTAAATATATATATATATATATATATATATATATATATATATATATATATATATATATATATATATATATATATATATATATATATGGTTGGTTCTGCAGTGTTTTCCTCTGTAGCACAGTGTATTGATGGTCTGGCAAGTAGCAGATAAGAAGAAATAACACTATGTTGAAGGATTGGAGGGATTTCTGGACCTTTTGGAGGGCATAGTGTTATGGTTACAGGTAGGACCCAAATGCAAACAGTTTCAGGTAATGGATAATTTATTCTCTTCAAAAATGACAAAAACAAGGCGAAAAGGCAAAAAGGCAAAAAGGCAAAAAGGCAAGGAATACTTAGACACAGGTAACACACAGGACATGACTCACCAATGAACCAACATGCTAAGACAAGGAGCACTTAAACACACAAACTTAAAGGCCTACTTCACCGGTTTGAATATGAAGGTGTATTGAATTCTGAGATCCTATGTAGTATAAATGTGCAAAAAAAATTAAAATCGGTTCATCCTAGCCTGAGAAAAGGCAGAAAGAGTGTTTTTTTTAACCCTATATTTCTCTTTCTCGTGACATCACAGAAAGAGAAATATAGGGTTAAAAAAAAACGTACTTTGTAAATATT
>OX442367.1:2325275-2327775 GCA_949357725.1 Hyperoplus immaculatus | reverse complement strand
ACAGACTACATTTCTTAAAGGTGGAGTCTGTGATTCTGGAGAATGCTTGTTGTCAAAAGCCAGAGTTAATACACAGCCTAGGCTCTGTAAACAGGTGCTGTATGTAAACGAGGGGGGGGGGGGGCATGACTTTTATTATGTATGTTCTGATTACGCTGATGAGAATTGTGATATCAACAATACCCTCCTACCATCCCGCCCTGCCCCACCCACACACACACACACACACACACACACACACACACACACACACACACACACACACACACACACACACACAGACACACACACACAGACACACACCAGAACCCCCCCTCCCACACACACACCACCTTACCTTCCAGGCAGCAGATGCGCCAGAGGCCCGAGTGTGTGAGCGCGCCGGGATCTTTCTTGTCCTTGTTCATGGAGTCTTCCTGGGACGAGTTGGCCGTGCTGTTGCAGATAAAGGCCCGCGCGTACAGCCAGTAGTCTGTTCCTATGGCAACGGTCATCAGCGCAAAGGAGGCGAAAGCTCCCATGGTGGTGAGGAGCACCTGAATGCCTCGCTCCCAACACATCAGTAAAGTGCGCGGGAGGAAACTCAGGTCTGGAAGAATAAGACAGAGAAAACAAAAAGTATAAGGACAGTCAGCAAGGCAAGGCAAGGCAAGGCAAGTTTATTTCTATAGCACAATTCAGACACAAGGCCATTCAAAGTGCTTTACAGGGGCAAGATTACAATACATAATACACATTAGCAGAGCAGGGGATGATACTTTAGGGTTGTAGGATGGCCTAGAGACAAACGAGGGACTGACCAGATATGTGAAAAAGTTATATTTCAATTTAGCCACTAATAAAAGTAACTTAACTCAGGCCTACTTAAAGGTGAAGTAAGCGGTTTATTTATGTTAATATAAGTGTAAAATCGCTCTTTATTCATACAGTGATCACTTACATAATGTGCGCGTTTCATAAAGCCGATCTCTCAGTCAGCTGCTCTGCATGTAATCGGCAAATAAACTTATTGGAGGATCCCAAAAATGTTATCCAATCACAAGAGAGAACGCTACAAACCGACACTCGTCTCACTCATATATAGTATATACACTCCATGGTCTCACTGCCGGTGCACGCCAGAGCAACAGATGGGTGAATGTGTATGCGCCTACAATGGCGGAGCAGGTAAAAATCCTTCCCAATGTCTGTTTTGATGGTTTTTATCATGTTTTTATCACACTTATGGATCTGAGATGATGCTAGATAACTCGCTGCTTGAAGACCGCAGTGCATTAATGTGGTGACGTAGGGACGAGCGAGGGGACCGCTAACTGCAGTAACTGACAGGAAGTTAGCTAAAAGAACCATTCCGCTTACAGCACCTTTAACTCCAAACTTTTCCCAAGTTACTATATGTGACTACAATTACTGTCAGCCTGTTATGAATCAAAGATAGTGTCTTTTAGAAAAAACATTTTAGGATAAATATTTTTTTATTTTTTTATTCATACAGGTAAATCCCATTGAGACCGAAAGACTCTTTTGCAAGGGAGACCTGTTCCCATTTACACATTACCATTCACACACACATTCATACACCGATAGCAGCAGGCTAACTATCGACATTCACACGAGGCAAGGTGGGTGAAGTGTCTTGCCCAAGGACACAACAACCATGACACAGGTGGCAGGGCGGGGATCGAACCTACCACCCTTTGATTATCGGCCGACCTGCTCTACCAACTGAGCCACAGTCGCCCCAAATACTTAACCTTTATTTCTACAGGTAAATCCCATTGAGACCGAAGACTCTTTTACAAGGGAGACCTGTTTTTCCTTTCCCACGTTACCATTCACACACACATTCATACACCGATAGCAGGCTAACTATCGACATTCACACGAGGCAAGGTGGGTGAAGTGTCTTGCCCAAGGACACAACAACCATGACACAAGTGGCAGTGCGGGGATCGAACCTCCAACCCTTTGATCATCGGCCGACCCGCTCTACCAACTGAGCCACAGTCGCCCAAAACAATGTTTCTTATTGCACTAATATAAGCATGCTAACATTTCGGTCCGGAGATAGACCATATACAATAATTCCCATTACAGTTGCACAGCTCTCCCTCTCACTAAAAAAGAGCAAACATTTAGCTTGGTTACACAAATGCCAGCACAGATGAATCAAAACCACATCTAGACACCTGTCTGTCTGTGTGTGTGTGTGTGTGTGTGTGTGTGTGTGTGTGTGTGTGTGTGTGTGTGTGTGTGTGTGTGTGTGTGTGTGTGTGTTTGTGTGGGCTCCTTCCTGCATGATTGTGTTTACGTGTTTGAATGTTGCTTGAATAATCACAGTATGTACTATGTGTCATGTATGTCTGTCTGTTCTGTTCTGTCAGACCACCTGTTCACACAGCTTACACAAGAACATTCATCCAATCATGCCTCTGATCTTTGTTTGTGTGTGTGTGTGTCTGTGCGTCTGCCTCCCTGTGTGTCTGCCCCTGTGTGTGTA
>OX442367.1:2310275-2320275 GCA_949357725.1 Hyperoplus immaculatus | reverse complement strand
AGTAATAAAGACAGAATGAGAGGAAATCAATACCCAGGCCAGAAAGACAAACATTCAAGAATGAAGTGAGCCGGTCAGAACTTCCTCTGACATTCGGCGCCCGTTCATAAGACAAGCGATGACAAACATTTAACTAAAGTAAATGTTAGGTACATATTAAAGTCCCTATAAACCCAAATCCACTAAATCCTTCTGTCTATATCATTCTTGGAGTTATTTGCGTGATAGTAAAGCATCTGAAATGAGTTTTATCAATACAGACTAAAGATATTGTCATTTAAGTTAGATAAACTAAAATAGTGATTTTTTTTTTTACTATTTTAGATCAGTATAACTTTCTGAGGAATAGTGCAATAGTGCAATAGTGAGTATAACTATTGGATATGATTAGGGCTGCAACTAACGATTATTTTGATAATCGATTAATCTGTCGATTATTTTCTCGATTAATCGATTATTAATCGATTAGTGTTTTGGTACGTAAAATGTCAGAAAAAGGTGTAAAATGTTGATCAATTTTCCAAAGCCCATGTTGACGTCCTCAAATGTATTGTTATGTCCAAAACACAAAGATATTTCAGTTTACAGTCATAATAGGATTAAAGAAACCAGAAAATATTCAAAGTTGAGAAGCTGAAATCAGAGAATTTGGAAACATTTTATTAAAAAATTACTCAAAACGATTAATCGATTATCAAAATAGTTGGCGATTATTTTAATAATCGATTAATAATCGATTCGTCGATTAATCGTTGCAGCTCTAGATATGATTTTACTTGCACAAGTTTGATGTATTCATTGTCAGTACCTGTATGTGTTGCATGCCAGACATGACATGGGTGAGACTGGGAATCATTTGAAGGGTTTCTAAAATTCATATTGATCGGAAGAGATTATTATTATTTTTTTTTATATATTTTTTTTAGTATTTTTATGCTTTATTGATAGTGTAGAGACAGAGTTGAAATGGGGCAGAGAGGGGAGTGACACGCAGAGAACGACCGCGGGCTGGAATCGAACCGGGGTCCGCTGCTGGCCGAAGCCCATGGGGGGGGCGGGGTGGGGGCGCCCTACCAACTGAGATTAGGGCGCCCCCCACTCGGAAAAGATTGTTACTGAAACTTGGACATAAGCAATTCTCCTCTCCAAGTAAAATCGTGTTTTATTGTAACCAAACTAAATGCTGAAATAACATATGCATTTCAAAACATTTTCTCATGCGTGACATCACACATGGTAAAATGTAGGGTTAGGATTAACAGGACAGCTGGGCCAAGGGAAGACTGAGGGAAGAAAAATCTCATTCATTATATTATAACAGCGATTTCATAATGATAGAACTCCGGTTCCGTATGGGTGAAGTATTCCTTTAACATTTTCCAATTAGCTCTTTCTGTTAGTCCTTAATTGGGACAGACCAAAATACATCCGTGTCCACAAAATGCTTTATTTTTTAATAATGTATTGAGTGAAATGTGTCATGCAGAGGCTGACTCATGCTTTGATAATGCACCATAATGCGTTTCATCCTCAGGCCTGCGATTGTTACATAAGTGCTGATCAACCCATGCAAATATATACACTCCCTGAACTAATCAATCTGTTCTGTTTCTCTGAGCTATTTCGAGTTTCGCTCCTGCAGCATTTTAAAATAGATTCCATGTCCCCAGAGCATATACTGCAAATTACTGATAACACAATCTAAACTATTCAAAATGAACAAATATATAAAGATATCAACAGAACACTTTTTGTCAAAATCAGTGAATATTTCCTCACGATCCGCCAACTGTACATACTGTGTGTGCTATGAAACAAAATGCTGTGTATTAAAACAGTTTTTCTTTCAGCGCACTCACACACACACACACACGCACACACACACACACACACACACACACACACACACACACACACACACACACACACACACACACACACACACACACAGTATTGACAGGTTATGAGGAGGTATTCACTGATTCTGACAAAACATTATTTTGACAGCAAGCATTCTCCAGAATCGCTGAGTCCACCTTCAATTAATTTACAATTTGCTACTTTCTAACTACTGATTACTTTCCCATAACTTTGTTTAAAAGAGCAGATAACAGGGCGCTCCGGTGGCGTAGTGGACAGAGCGAATACCATATTGGCTCAGGCCTTCGTTGCAGTGGTCGTGGGTTCAAATCCGACCCGTGGACCTTTACTTCAGGTCATTCCCCCCCCTCCCCCCTCGCTCTCTCTCTCTCTCTCCCCATTTCAACTCTGTACTATCAAATATCAAAATCAAACATAAGAGAAAATAAGGAGGCTGAAACCAGGCAAGCTTTATTGGTTCTGAACCTAACGCAAAAACTCCCGCAAAAAAAAAAACATTTAATTTGCAGGAACAATGAAAACATAACTCACATGAATTACTTGTATATGCTCAGATATTTTTTCAACAGGTATCGTGTCAAAAGTCAAATTAAATTCGACCCAAAACATATGAGATCATGTAAACGTCTCTAGCTTCATAATGTAAACTCAAGTTGGGTCGATATGTGTGAATATTTACATTTACCTATTTATTTCACA
Organism: Hyperoplus immaculatus; assembly: GCA_949357725.1. NCBI lineage: Eukaryota > Metazoa > Chordata > Actinopteri > Uranoscopiformes > Ammodytidae > Hyperoplus > Hyperoplus immaculatus. Next base: position 2,317,695 of record OX442367.1, on the reverse strand, counting down.
GTTTTGGAGAAATGTTAAATGCATTTAACAACGGTAAAGTAAACACTTCAAAAAGTGCTACACTGCATTCTGATCTGCTCAACCAGAAAAATAAAAACTCCTCAGAAGTCAGCTACATAAATAAAGAAATATACTGTATAGCTCTGGAAAAAAAATAAGAGACCACTCCAAATGTTCAGTGTCTCTTGTTTTACTCTTTAGAGGCATATGTTTGAGTAGAATGAACATTTTGGTTTTATAATATAAACTACTGACAACATTTCTACCAAATTCGCATCAAGAATATTGTAATTTAGAGCATTTTCAATAAGTAATGTAGAGATTAAGATTTAAGAAAAATCCAGACTGGTCTCCTAATTTTTTTCAGAGCTGTATATATGTGTGTGTATGTTGTGTGTGCTCACTACACAACAGTAAATGCTACATAGCTTTGGCAATGGAAATAAACATGTGAAAACAAGCGGCGTAAAGCTCCCATACTTAGCTGCTAAATTATTTTTTTCTATTTAATTTTCCCATACGGCAAAATGTTCATAAAATATGCTAACACCGCAAGCTATTTTGCTACACTGTATTTCTTTAAGAGTTTCAACAGGTTATAAGCTTTATAAAATGTTCCCCTGTATTGAAGATCTTTAAAAAAAATGGCTACAAACGACGCCTCTATGCTGGGCACAGTAATATGCTACAAAAACAAAGAACAAGCAATCTTTAAGTTTTTCACTATATCCCTGGGTTCCAATTCCTATACTTCCCTACTATTTAGTATGCCAGAAAAAGATTTAGGATGTCCCAATACGTGCACGTCAATTGCAGTATGCTGAAAATACATAAATGCCCCCCTAACTTCAATAACATTTTGGAGTATTTGTCTTTATTCTCGACATTTCTCAACATAATTAAAAAAAAAACTTAATTATCAGATTTTTTTTTCTCTCTCCTGTGGCCCTAAAACTCTTCTGTACTTTAGTATGTATACGTGAAGTAAAAAGAAAGAGTATGTGATTTGGAACGCAGGGTGTGTTTATTCACTGTGCAGCTTGAGAGCTTCAATGGGAATCAAACTGAAAATGTCCCTTTTTGTCAATGCATTTTTTTTTACCCATGTACAGATATAAATCAAAAGTATATGGACACTCCTGATTTTGTACAAACACATTTTGAAGACATTTTCAAGGGGTAAGAATGACTTTTTAACCTCAACTTTTCAGACAATGTGGACAGGAGGTGCCAGAATCACAACAGTTCAATTGGTCCAGAAGAAAAACTATTTTGTGGAACTTAATAAATTGAACTATTGAAAAATAAATTGAACTCTAATTTGGTTTAATTTAGGGAACAGATGCTGTCAAACTATGGAGGCGCAGGTCCTACCTGGATCTATCTATATTTATTTCTAGAGACTTGTACGTGAGAGTGGAAAAATAATTTTACCTGGAGCCATGTGGCATATCTAGCCATTGTTGACGTCTATTTGATTTATAGTACTTAACACATCCCCTGAATTTTAGATCTTTTTTCTAGTCAAATGATATAACCCAATATGTATTAAATGTATCTTTACTCTCAACACTAGACTGAGGATTTGTTTTGTTCCACCTCTGAAATACACAGCGAATGAATTCCCTGGAACCAAAAGAAATATGTACAAATCTCACTCCAATTAGCGGTAGCTGAGCGAACCCCATTAATAATACACTGCAGGTAAATTGGTATGCAAAGCCATCTGTTGTAGTGCACACACACTAGGTTTTCAGATTGCTTCCCATGTAAACTGGGACTACGGGTGGAAAATAGCAGTTTGCCAAAACCTGGTACAATGCATCTCTCTTTGCTCTAAACAAGGTTACCCTGCGTTCCGAATCGCATACTCTTTCTTTTTTCTATTCTACATACTACATCTGACCATAAAAAAATCTAGTTACCTACAATAGGGACATCATTTTACTCTCTTATTTCATCATAACATTGCGCCTTGATCTTGCCTCTTGCTTTTATATCCGTCGCATCCCCATTTGTTTTCATATGGAGGCTTCGTCGATGTGACGACACTTCACGTGGGCACCGGATTGTGGGTCAGAATCGCCCGAAATAGGATGCTGTTTTCAACACTAACAATCTTGGCCGGATGAAGTAGGACATCCGGGTACTTCTAACCATCCTAAATCTGGCCACAGGAATCGGGACATCCTAAATCTTCTTTCTACATACTATATAGTAGAAAGTATGCGATTCAGAACGCAGGGTTTATTTATTTTTTGTATGTTGTCCCTGTTTAAATAAAGTTGCCTGTAAGTTGTTGCTCATCAAGGTGCCATGTATGTGCGTCCATATATTCTTCATAAAAAGTTTAATTAATATTCATTTATTTTTATCTATTTCTTATGTAAAAACCAGTGCTGTGTCTGAAATCGTGCACTTAGGTAAGTGCACTTACATTGAGTGCACTTTATTATCCCTACAGTACACTTACTTATAGGCTCAGTGCTCTCATTTCTACACTGCACCTACCGGAAATTACTTTGCATTTTGACGGTTCTTCTTCGGTGGTATTTTTTTTCTGCTTGTGTTACCGATAGCCAAAACAGGCACATGAGTCGTGGAAAAACAAAAACAAAGTGTAATTTAACTTTTGTAGAGCGTCCGTCCCCACGGTTGCTTCAAGCTCGTCTATTTTGATTAGAATGTCCCGCCCCTCTCCGCAACGTAGGCAAGATGGCGGCCGTTGAGTGTGGAAAGTGTCCATCGCTCCACACTCACGTTTTAGACCGTTTTGAGTGCGCGACCGAGGAACTTACAGTGCACTGCATTTTGGCACACTCTCCGGTTTTGCGCAAAGTGCACTCAAAAAAGTTAGTGTAAGTACAGAAGTGCGCGATTTCAGACACAGCAGTAAAAACTAGGAAGAGTTGGATTCCATTTCTGATCTGTCAACTCAGGAAGCACATTGTCATTAAAATAAAATAAAAAATCAACTTTACTTTTGGCAAATTGTAACCAGGTTTCGTTTTATCTGTGTATGGGTGGGGGGGGGGGGGGGGGAGACGGGACAATATAAAATACTTTAAACTTATCTATATATCCTATCTTTGCCTGGCCTTAAGTGGACTGCTGGGGTATCACACATATTCATGTATCATTATGTATGTACACCCCCTAAGAAATCAACTCTCACTTCCATGGCAACAACAGCCTCCAAGCTCCATGGCAACAGCATCAAAAGCATCGAAAAACAGCTGCTTTGACTGTATCTGATAAAATAATAAATCCTTTTTTCGGTCGGTGATATAGTTTAAGATTTTTTTTTAAACTTTAAAAAGTCTCTCAGACATGCTTTCATCCAGAACAGTTTGGACATTCATACCCAAAGCTTCCCGCTCATAATACAAACAGCTTAGAAAAATGCAATATCTTGAGAACACCTAAAACATACTGTATAGGCTAATATTTACACTCCTAGATTAGACATTGTACTGTAAGCAATATTGATAAATTAATAAACGGGATATTCTCTGTATATGTTACATAATATGTAACATATGTATATGTTTTGGTAATTTTCTGTTATTCAAATATAGGTTTTTTCTTGGACAGGCTTGGGAAGTAATAGCATTTACTCCCCAACCGTGTTCGAGGAATTTCAAAATTAAGGTACGTTATAAAAACAAAATTATTCTCAAAGGCTTGATTGAGAGATAACACATTTTTTTTAAATATATTCCTTTAAACTATTTTTGATATTTTTATTAAATCTATGTATCAAGCCCCTGATGTTGTCCGTCAGAAACCCCACACACAAATAAAAGTCCTCAAACACTGTGTATGTGTGTGTGATTGTGTGTCTGTGTGTGTGTGTGTGTGTGTGTGTGTGTGTGTGTGTGTGTGTGTGTGTGTGTGTGTGTGTGTGTTGATTTGCAGAAAGTTCAAAGTTTCGTTAGGCATCCATCTTTGTTTTGGGCTCTGCATCAGAATGAGTCATTTTCTACGCCCACGTCTATCGGCCATTTTTTCATTTCTTCTTTTTCCTTTTTTTTGATCTCCGTAAACACAGTGTCTCCCAGTGTCCATCCACTTTGCTGCATCCTGCCACCCACACACTGCCACTAGGAGGGATTTGACAGAGAGAGAGAGTGTGTGTGTGTGTGTGTGTGTGTGTGTGTGTGTGTGTGTGAGCATGTGTGTGTGTGTGTGTGTGCTTGTGTGTGTGTGAGCATGTGTTAGTACTCGCGTGTATATGTGTTTGTGTGTGAGCATGCATGTGTGTGTGTGTTGGCGGTTGTGTGTGTGTGTGTGTGTGTGTGTGAGCGTGTGTGTGTGAGCATGTGTGTGTGTGTGTGTGTGCTTGTGTGTGTGTGAGCATGTGTTAGTACTCGCGTGTATATGTGTTTGTGTGTGAGCATGCATGTGTGTGTGTGTGTGTGCGGTTGTGTGTGTGTGTGTGTGTGAGCATGTGTGTGTGTGTGTGTGTGTGCTTGTGTGTGTGTGAGCATGTGTTAGTACTCGCGTGTATATGTGTTTGTGTGTGAGCATGCATGTGTGTGTGTGTGTGTGCGGTTGTGTGTGTGTGAGCGTGTGTGTGTGAGCGTGTGTGTGTGTGTGTGTGCTTGTGTGTGTGTGAGCCTGTGTTAGTACTCGCGTGTATATGTGTTTGTGTGTGAGCATGCGTGTGTGTGTGTGTGTGTGTGTGTGTGTGTTGTCTTATGTAACAGCTGTGTATGAGATGGCAATTTCTCATGTAACTCTGGGTATTTAGATAGTGAATATCTCCTCGTGATCCGCTAGCTGTGTCCCTACTGTGTGTGCGCACTGAGCAATCCAGTGTTAATACACAGCCTATGTAAACTGGCATGTTTCGAGCTACGGTCGGCCCCCTTTGTTCATATAACCTCATCATTTTACAGAGCCTAGGCCGTGTATTAACACTGGACTTTGTTTGTGTGTGTGTGTGTGTGTGTGTGTGTGTGTGTGTGTGTGTGTGTGTGTGTGTGTGTGTGCGTGTGTGTGTGTGTGTGTGTAGGGATGCTTAGATTGGATTAAAAGTGGAGTGTGTGATTCTGGAGAACACAACAAATCCAGTGTAAATACACAGCCTAAGCTCTGTAAACAGGCATGTAAGGGTTTGGAAACAAAGGGGGCTCAACAAAAGTACCAACATTCCCGTTTACTGTGGGCTGTGTTCTCATACACAGTACGGACAGGTAGGGGATCGTGTTGAGATAGTCACTGATTTTGGCATAACATCCGGTATGCCAAAATCACAGAAAGAGAAATGTAGGTTTAGACAGTGAGACCATCTGCCTTTTCTCAGGCTAGGATGAACCAATTTCAATTTTTTTTTTGCACATTTATACTACATAGGATCTCAGAATTCAATACACCTTCATATTCCCACCGGTGAAGTAGGCCTTTAAGTAAAGGAAGTGTGGAGCACGAGGAGTAATACATAGCTGTTCATCGGAATGGAAGAAAGAAGTTTGAGAGTTGAAAGTGTTAATGTCTTAACCCTACGGCCGTCTGTATTGTCAATCGTATTTCATGTAGAACCCTTTATATATATCCTTGTTTTTTTTGCAGATGCTCTTGATCAGTTTCCTTATCCGTCCTTTGCCATCGGAGAAAGATCTCTGAATTTATTTACAAGACAAAACAAAACCAACAACTTGATGGTTTATAAGTCAATTTCTCAAAAGGGACATTTTTAAGAATCTCCCTCGACTTCTTTCGCCCAAATCTAGCACGGTGAGGCGTTCATCCGCATGTGGGCGTGATAGCGTGGAGGTAGCACTGCGGCGGGCGGCTCCCCCCTCGGCAGGGCCTGCGACTGGGGTCCGCTGGAGTGAGCGTGGGGGTGGGGGTGGGGGTGGGGGTGTGGGTGTGGATGGGCGTTGGAATGGGACGCTCTCGGTAGGGTGGATGTAGCCCCGCCAGCCCCAGCCATGTGTAAGGGGTGAGGGTAGGAGGAAGAGGTGGAGGAAGAGGAGGCTCCACCCTGGTGCTGGTAGCTGGCCGCGGAGCTAGAAGGCCCAGAGGAGGAGGGGGTTTGCTGGGAAGAGCTCCCGGCCGCTGCACCCCCCTTGTGTGGAGGTTTGGAGGGGGTGTTCTGGTTGAGTTGGATGGAGATGTCGGAGGAGACTTCGGAGGCGCTGCGGCCGCGTTTGGGAGGGGGCCAGGAGTCTGGGTGGAGGAACTGGCCACTGTAGTCGCTGCAGTCGGACATGCGAGGCCGGTAGAGCGTGGGGTGGGGTCTGTAGAGCTCCTCCTCCGCGTAGCGCTTCATAAACAGGTAGACGGACATCACACCTGCGCCCTGGGGAGGAGAGGGGGGAGGGTGGGACGGGGGGAGAGAGGGGAGATAGAGAGAGGAGAGGGAGAGAGGGGGGAGAGGGGGAGAAAAGGGGGAGAGGGGGGAGATAGAGAGATAGAGAGAGGAGAGGGGGGAGAGGGAGAGAGGGGGGAGGGTGGGACGGGGGAGAGAGGGGAGATAGAGAGAGGAGAGGGAGAGAGGGGGGGAGAGGGGGAGAGAGGGGGGAAAGGGGGGAGATAGAGCGATAGAGAGAGGAGAGGGGGGAGAGGGAGAGAGGGGGGGAGGGTGGGACGGGGGGAGAGAGGGGAGATAGAGAGAGGAGAGGGAGAGAGGGAGGGAGAGGGGGGAGAGGGGGAGATAGAGAGATAGAGAGAGGAGAGGGGGGGAGAGGGAGAGAGGGGGAGCGAGAAAGGGGGAGAGGGAGGGGGAGAGGGAGAGAGAGGGAGAGAGAGAGACAGAGAGAGGGGGAGAGGGAGAGAGGGAGAGGGAGAGACAGAGATACAATGGTTACTGCAACTTAAAAAAGCTATAGTGCGTAAGTTTTATTTATTTATTTATTATTATTTTTTGGTGACTGCAACTTTTTTCCTTTTTTTAAAGCTAGTGCGTAACTTTTTTCATATAAATGAATGTCAGTTACATTCAAGCCATTTGCCAATTTAATTGATACAAAGTTGATAAAGCGATACAGACAGACAAAGATGCAATGGTTAAAGAAATCAAAATGTGCTGCAGACTTTCCAGCAAATTTGATTCCTCAGAAAGCTTTGAAAAAAAAACCTCAGAATCAGCAACATTCTGCTAAATACTGCAAAACGCCACCGTCGCGAGGGGAATGAAATGAATTAATGAAATAAATCCTTTCTCATTATATAGAGAGAGTTGAGCATATTCCTAGGTGGAAAGAGCAATTATCAGAAATGCATTCTTGTTTGCTAGCAGGCATCCGCCGCACACTCACCATTCATTCACAACATCGGCGCTACAAACGCCTTTTAACTCAAGAAACTGCTGATGAATGTGTGTGTGTGTGTGTGTGTGTGTGTGTGTGTGTGTGTGTGTGTGTGTGTGTGTGTGTGTGTGTGTGTTTGTGTGTGTGTGTGTGTGTGTGTGTGT
>OX442367.1:2292775-2305275 GCA_949357725.1 Hyperoplus immaculatus | reverse complement strand
CGTAACACTACACATTTGTGTTCGGGCATGTGTGCGCTCCAGAATTCAATAGGGTCTGTCATATCAGCAAAGTGTGATACATAGGTTGCGTTCCGAATCGCATACTTAAAAAAGATTTAGGATGTCCCGATTCTTGTGGCCAGATTTAGGATGGTTAGAAGTACCCGGATGTCCTACTTCATGCGGCCAAGATTGTTAGTGTTGAAAACTGCATCCTATTTGAGCGATTCTGACCCACAATCCAGTGCGCACATGAAGTGACGTCACATCGACGAAGCCTCCATATGAAAACAAACGGGGATGCGACGGATATAAAAGCAAGAGGCAAGATCAAGGCGCAATGTTATGATGAAATAAGAGAGTAAAGTATGTCCCAATAGTATGCCTACTGCATCCTAACTAGATTATTTTTATCGTCGGATGTAGTATGTAGAATAGAAAAAAGAAAGAGTATGCGATTCGGAACGCAGCCATAAACTGAGTGAAAATGTTCTATTGCTTTGGGCATGACCCTCTGATACAAACAAGCAACACAATGCTCAATAAAACAATCACCAATAAATAGACAGTAAGTGATTGTTATTCTTACAGACAGAGTAGCGTGTACCTGAATGCATCATCTGGCCCTGATATGAAACACCTGGGGCCTATCCGAAAAGTCCAATCTCCTAACCTATAAGCCTCCTTTCCTATGCCTTAACCCCAAACGTCATCGGGGTTAAGGAGAGATGAAAGGTGCTTCCTATCGAACATAGGAAAGGACAGCGCTGTTTCAAATGAATTCGACTCCACTTTTCCTAACCGACGTCATTGCGCGACGGCGAGTATTGCTGACGTGAGTCGCGTGAAACTACACTATTCTCCGAAAATTGACTACAACAAGTGCTCGTTTGATCCCTGCGTTCTTTTCATATTGATATTAATCAGGTTGTCGCCAACAGAATGAGAATCACTCCCATATATCCCAATTCACATGTGGAATAAAAAGAGGCTACACTTAGCCTATGTTGATGTTGAAATGAACTGCCCCCAGTAACTTCATTAAATGTGAAGTTGGTATTTTATTTTCTTATGGTGTAAATTATGTGCTACGAAAATAACTATTATGATGTTGGTCTTTTATGAGTTCTTTATTATCTTAATGGGGGGGGGGGGGGTATTTTGTTTTAGCTGAGTTAAATCTTCCTCTCTTCTCTTCTCCTATCCTCTCTTCTGTTTTGCCACTCGTTCGTGTAGAGTCGGTAAACTCCGGCGGTGGCTTGTTGCTTTAAATCTTGCCGCCGTAAAGGATTATGGGATACCACTATCTCCTTTCCTTTAGCATAGGTTGGTCAGGAGTAACCTATGCTAAAGGACGGTTAAAGGATGAATCGAGGCTCCTTTCCTATGCCTTTCCTAAGCATTTTGAGAATTCGGATCACCTATCCGCCGAGCACTTCCGGTTCATCTCGATAGGAAAGGAAATTTCCTATGCAAAAAAAAAGTTTTCGGATAGGCCCCTGCTCAACACTAGATTGCTTTGTGTCTCAGCTGTGTGGACACGGACCAATAATAACAAGAGGCAGAAAGCCCTTGAGGAGGCAGGAACAAATACTGACCCTTCGTTCCAATCCCCATACTTCCATACTATTTAGTGTGCCAGAAAAAGATTTAGGATGTCCCAATACATGCACGTCAATTGTAGTATGCTGAAAATACATAAATGCCCCACTAACTCCAATAGCATTTTGGAGTGTATGTCTTTATTCTTGACATTTCTCGACATAATGAAAAACAATCCTCCTTATCTGATTTTTTTCTCTCTCCTGTCTGTGGCCCTAAAACTCTTCTGTTCTCTAGTATGTAGTGTAGTAAAAAGAAAGAGTATGTGAATTGGAACGCAGGGTGAAAGTCTATATACTGGGAGTTAAAGGTTGAGTCAGTGATTCTGGAGAACGCTTGTTGTCAAAATCGCTTTTTGTTAAAATCAGTGAATATCTCCTCACGATCAACTTTGTTTGTTAAAAATAAGGAGCCATTTTGTCCATCCAATATGTTGTATAATATATTTCTGTATTATTTGTAGATGGGAAGGGAGCATCAGCATTGCCACACAACTTAATACTCTATATCACATGTGTCAAACTCAAGGCCATCTGGCCCGCGACACGTTTTGATCTGGCCCGCGAATCAATTCGGCCGATTTGGAAAAAAAAAAAATAAAAAAAATCATAATTTTTTTTTTTTTTTTTTTCATGGAGCCTGTGTCATATCCGCACGTTGCATACGCTCCCAACTGTTAGGAAACTTACGTGACTTACAGCTAGGAATGTCTGCTGAAAGTTCCACAGCTCAGGATTTTAAGCCATGAATTGATGAACTTGCATCTAAGAAGAGCGGCTCACTCCAGCCGCTAGGGGGCAGCCAAAATAAAAAAAAAGCACATTTTAGCAACGTGGGAAATGATAAATGGTAAATGGCAATCTTGCTTCACCGCTATTAATGTTTCCTCCAGTGCTTTATGGCAAAGTAAAAACCCAAAAAATAATAATAAAACAAAACAATTTTTATTTTTAGTGCTGAACAATTAATGTACTAGCAAGCGCGGTGTGTCTGCGGCTCTGTGCGCGCGAAACGAGCAGGAGCATGCTAGTGTAGGCCTACAAGATTTATTTCCTAATTTTCCATGCTGCTTTATTTTTATGTTTTAAATTGGGAAAAACTTATTCCGAAACAACCAATATTGTATTTAAAAATAAATCAAAACTGTATATTTTGTACTGTCTGCATGTTTGCACAAAATGTGTCCCTGTACATATAGTAAACACAATTGGACAACTGTAAGGTCAGTGCCAGTTGCGTATTGGCATCTTTGAGCAAAATACCCCCCAAATTTTTGCTGAGTGATAAAGCATATTACTGAAAAATTAAACTATAGATTTGGAGTTGACATATGTACGTTATTTTGCCATTATTTTACTGGTCCGGCCCACTTGAGATCAGAGAGGCTGTATGTGGCCCTCCAACCAAAATGAGTTTGACACCCCTGCTCTATATGAAGAATATTTATACAACTATACAAATAAAAACTGGAAGCGCTCTCTCTATTTCTATGCCTTAAATCCAGTGTGTTCTAATGTTCCAATTGCAGTTAATGTGGAAAATAAGTGATTACGTAATGGTTCATTTGACAAAATAACAGAAAAATTAAACATGGGCTGTAATACCCTATATTAACCACCAGATGGCAGTGTTGTGATTGAATTCTCATCTCAAAACATCCTTGAGGCTTTGAGTGTGTGCATCACGTGTACACACCCACTCAGAGAAGGCTTTGCTAACACAACCTTTTTCTAGTTTCTATTCTTAATTGCAGCAACTGTAAAAAAACGAAAATTTCCACGGGGATCTATAAAGTATTTCTGATTCTGAGAAAAGAGCTGGTCCGCTATACACACACACACACACACACACACACACACACACACACACACACACACACACACACACACACACACACACACACACACACACACACACACACACACATGCTGACTGCGAAATCTGTCTGCTGCAAAAACTTTCCTAAAATAAAGCCCTGCTATTATTTTTTTGTGTTTTTCCTCTGATTCCTCTGCTATGTTTGAAATAATTGCAGAGTTGTTGCAATATCGATTTTTTTTCTACTTTGTGGTGAACAACAACAAGAAGAAGAAGAAGAAAAAAAAATCCCAATAGTTCAATGAAAATCCAGTTTAAAAAAGCGTTTGTCATTTTGCTGCTTCAGAGTCGACAATGGCGACCATCGATTTTTTTGGCAAACATTTTTTACCTATGACAATTTGTGGAAAGTTGTTTATTGTTTGTTACTGTTATTCTTCTCAGTAAGTGCCCAGCAATTACTAGTGCTTGAAATCCCTTCTTAAAGTGAGAAAAACATGACAGTTATGGGAGAAAAAAATAGTTGCTTCAACTACCAGTGTTACAATAAGGATACTTATCTCACATCTTTGTGATGCTGTTGCAATTTGCCCAAATGTAGATTTTTCACTGGACACTCGTCATTTTCCACGCTCTATAACATGAATAATATACTAAGAATACGTGTTGTATGTAGGCTGCAATAAATCAAATATAACAAAGAAAAAATACCATATGGCACCTACAGCTGCAAGTAACATAACTTGATTGCTTAAATTTCAATGTGACTTACAGTTTGCCCTTCATCAGTCATTGCTGGGCTTGAATGGGTGCGTGCCTGATCTGGTGTATAAGGATCTGTGTGTGCATGTCTATGAGAGTCAGTGTGTGTGTGTGTGTGTGAGAGAGAGAGAGAGAGTCAGTGTGTGTGTGTGTGTGTGTGTGTGTGTGTGTGTGTGTGTGTGTGTGTGTGTGTGTGTGAGCCAACGGATGAGTCAGTGTATTAATATGCGCTCATGCTTTTCTGCATCTTGGCTCCGTGACATTGCATCAATGACATCATGTTTGTCACGTCTGTCCGAATGCTCAGTCAGCAATGCACCATGCTACGCTAAGCTATAGGCTAGCAGCTGGGAGCTAATTTAAGATCCTCATGCAAAAAAACAGAGGGAGAGAGTGATAGAGAGAGAGAGAGAGAGAGAGAGAGAGAGAGGGAAGGAGGGAGAGAGAGAGAGGAGGGAGGGAGAGAGAGAGAGGATAATAATTGCAACAAACCATAAGTTTTTTGTACATTGTATACAGCTTTGTATTATGTTTATTCATTCATTTAATTATGCATATGTTGATATTTCTGAGCTTGTTGTCTCTGAGGATATCTGTGCTATTTCGATTTATCATAACTTTATTTATCAAATAAAGTTTATCGTATATTATTACCATTATTAGTATCACCATGTAAACATCTGGTCAACGATCGAATTCCTTCGTGATTTTCTCTACTTATGACATCTATTGCAGCATGTCCATCCTGGGAGAGGGATCCCTTACTCTGTCGACTCTCCCAGAGATTTCTTCAATTTTTTTTTATTCCCGGTAAAGGGTTTTTACTGGGAGTTTTTTCTCAGCCGAGCTAAGGGTGTAAGGGCAGGGTGTCATATTGTATCATATTGTATCATACTGTATGGAATGTAAAGCCCACTGAGACAAATGTATTTGTGATTTTGGGCTATACAAATAAAACTGATTTGATTATTAGAAAGTACAAGATGAAATTGGAAAAAAAATGCTTTTGTGAAGAGTGGGACTAAACGTCTACACCGTCATATGTCAATGATTTGGCACTGTCGGTCAAATTCTATTTTTTTTAATTTTTTTAATTTCAATTACTCAAGAAATCCTGCTGACTTCGTTAATTTTTCAATAACTATAATAAATGTATTTGAATATATTTAATTTTTTTTATTTAATATTTTTTTTTAAATGTATTTATTCATCATCAAAGGTTTGTGCATGTGTTAAATGTAGCCTATGTACTGCTGCATTTATAATAAATACAAAAAAAATGTATTATCCCAACTCATTTCATCAGCTAATTTTCGACCTTGCACTCGGGGTAACGGACCACCGACGTCACCCAGCTGTCCTGCAGAGAGACGAGGGAGTGATGTAACCCTTTTGGCAGCAGTGACTTTGATAAAACTGAAACAGAATGTTAATACAATTTTTTTTCTTTTTATTTAAAAGGATTCCTGCTAACTATAAACATTTATTTTTCTTTCACTACCATTTATGTATGTATTTTTTTAATTTAATTTTACAAATTGGTTTCATTCATGTAGCCTATTTTTACATTATTAATTTCATATATTTTTGAATTTTTTTGTAATAAATAAAACATTTATTATCCCAACCCATTTCATCAGCTAATTCTCGACCCTACACTCGGGGTAACGGACCACCGACGTCACCCAGCTGTCCCGCAGAAACACGAGGGAGTGACTCTGATAAAACTGAAACAGAAAGCTGGTAATAAAATAAATAATATACTTAGACTACCTTCATTTAGTATGTAAACTAAAATATACAACAGATTAAATAAAATGTCACGACCAGCGACGTCACCCAGCTGTCCCGCAGAGACACGAGGGAGTGATATAACTTTGATGTAGTGATGTAACCCTTCTGGCAGAAGTGACTTTGATAAACCTGAAACAGAAAGCTCAGGGAAACATTTCTCTGCTCTGGTCTGACAGACAGGACTCTGTTCAGTGAAAGGTGGAGTCAGCGATTCTGGAGAACGCTTGTTGTCAAAATTACATCGGCCTTCGTTGCAGTGGTCGCGGGTACAAATCTGACCCGCGGACCTTTACTGCAGGTCATCCCCCCTCTTTCTCTCTCTCTCTCTCTCTCTCTCTCTCTGTCTCCCCATTTCAACTCTGTACTATCTAATAAAGCTTGAAAATGCCAAAAAAACATGTCTGTACTGTTTGCGATAAAACTAAATCTGGTGTCAATACATAACAAACCTAGGCTCTGTAAACAGGCACGTCGCTAGCTATGGTGGGTCCATTTTGATTCCCCAAACTTTGAGAGGAATCTTTCTGGGTTTCTTGGTTGTATTTCGTCCGTTAATTGGACGCAGCAGACAAGGCCAATAAAGAAGTCACATAGGCTATAGTATAGAGATTCACCGAGAGGTTTTATTGCTTGGCACAAAAAGAATAATAAAACTCCAACCGCCATAAAAATTCATAAACCATATCACATTGTCTCTGAGCCAGGTTTTTATCTCTAGGCCTCTAACTGATAAACTGATGGAGCGATTTTGACGTAATAATAAAAGGTGTTACCCCACTGCTGCATATGGGTTTGTTTCGGATGATTTCTTACCCTGCGTTCCAATCCCCATACTTCCCTACTATTTAGTTCGCCAAAAAATAGATTTAGGATGTCCCAATACATGCACGTCAATTGTAGTATGCTGAAAATACATAAATGCCTCGCTAACTCCAATAGCATTTTGCAGTATTCGTCTTTATTCTTGACATTTCTCAACACAATGAAAAAAAATCTTCCTTATCTGATTTTTTTCTCTCTCTCCTGTGGCCCTAAAACTCTTCTGTACTTAAGTATGTAGTGTAGTAAAAAGAAAATGATTTGGAACGCAGGGACAGATTGTTCTCCCCCACCTCTCTTAATTTGCCTCTGATTGAGTGAGCAGGTGTGCGGGCTCACTCAATCACGCTCAGGTGTTTAAATCAGAGCAGCATAAAAGCAAGAGGAGACCCTCACCCTGCGTTCCCGGTCTGAGCTGGGAAAGACAGCTTTTAGCTTCAGTGCCCCCGACTCCTGGAATAACTTACAGCAACAAATTAAACTAAATACCTTCATATCTTTTAACCAATTTAAACAAACTATCTTAAATCTGCCAAACTCTACCTGTAACTGTTTTAATTAGACTATATTGTACTTTCACCCATTTAATTTTAATTGCTGCCACTCTTCACCACTATGTAAATGTTTCAATTGTTTTTTTTTCTCTTCACCTGTTGTTGTGTATTTGATGTATTTGCATTGAATATTGTTTATGTATTGTTGTTTTTCCTTTGAATTTGTTTGTACTCGACATCATTGTAAATGAGGGTCACCCCTCAATTGGTCTCTCGAGGATAAATAAAGTTAAATGAAATGAAATGAAATCGCATACCCTAACCCTTTCGTTTCTGTATTCTACATACTGGATCTGACCATAAAAATAATCTTGCAATCATGTTCCCACAAAGCCGCAAATGTATTATGCTAAACTTAAAAATTAATAGAGATGTGGACACCAGTCGTTGTACACATACGATATATTGTAAGAAAAAGTATTGTGTAGCTGTAAAGGATTCTGCTTGTACTTGAACTGATGTGCCCTGCGTTCCGAATCGCATACTTTCTACTATATAGTAGTAAGTAGCCTATGTAGAAAAAAGATTTAGTATGTCCCAATTCTTGTGGCCAGATTTAGGATGGTTAGAAGTACCTGGATGTCCTACTTCATCCGGCCAAGATTGTTAGTGTTGAAAACTGAATCCTATTTGGGCGATTCCGACCCACAATCCGGTGCGCACGTGAAGTGACGTCACATCGGCAAGATCAAGGCGCAATGTTATGATGAAATAAAAGAGTAAAAGTATGTCCAAATAGTATGCCTACTGCATCCTGACTAGATTATTTTTATGATCAGATTTAGTATGTAGAATAGAAAAAAGAAAGAGTATGAGTGTTGAGGTCTGTGTGTGTGTGTGTGTGTGTGTGTGTGTGTGTGTGTGTGAGAGAGAGAGAGAGTCAGTGTGTGTGTTTGTGTGTGTGTGTGAGAAAGAGAGAGAGAGAGACTAAGAGAAACTAAACTCAGAAAGTGTAACCTTCTTAAACCCCTGACATAATGTTATACCTGGAGCTGTGTTATCTGTACTGGCTACGAACGACTGCATTGTGCCAAAATGTATAAAGCCAATTTCAAAAAGGCTGACAAGAGAATATAGGGACCCAAGAGCTAAGGAGAGGTCATGGGCATTTTTTAATCACTTGCTCATAAACCTTTTGAAAACGTCCGGCCAAAAAGAACAGTGACAATATTTCTGTCTGGCTGTAATTGCATTTTTTTCCCCGTTAGTTGAATGGAGTTCACTTGATTTGACTTTGAGGGGAGGTTTTCTTTTACAAGTAGCTAAGAGGAACTTTTGAATGTTTATGAAATAGTTTAACTTTTCCTCTGATGATTATGAATGACATGTAACAGCAAACGAGACCATCAGTGCAAAGAATGCTATTTTTTATGTAGTTTTTCTTCATGCCTTTGTCATGGTTATACGCTCACCCAGGAACAACAGCTGGCGCTTTTTGTCGAAAGGGGGTGCGAGAAATAAACAAACACTGAAAGTTCCTCGGAGCACCTTCTATAAATAAAGTCAAAAATAAATATAGTAAGATGAAAATTAAATGTGCCAGAAGAGAGGCTCAGTCCTTGTTGCAGGTCCTCAAAATAAGTCTAAATAAGTAAAAAAATCCCCCAAAAAATGATCTCGTCAAAAAATGTAATGTACCTGACAATACGCCTTTAAATGAAGTAAAAATATGCAGAAGTGGATCAGGGAGAGTGAGGGAAACTAAGGGGTGAGGAGCTGGTGATTTAAATGTGTCTGAACTCTTATTGACTTCAGCTGTTAAAGAATGAACGTGTTGTAGTGTTGTATTAGAACAGGGGACGAGATGGAAGGAGACAGGAGACAAGTGGAGAGGAGGAAGGAGACAGGAGACAAGTGGAGAGGAGGAAGGAGACAGGAGACAAGTGGAGAGGAGGAAGGAGACAGGAGACAAGTGGAGAGATGGAAGGAGACAGGAGACAAGTGGCGAGGAGGAACCTAGAACACATACAATAATATAAAAAAAAATCAATGTGCACGACCCCATTTCATCTCTGTCTCTCCAGAACTGTCAAATAAAGTAAAAAATGCCCCGAAAATAATCAAAAATAAATAAATATTCAACGTAGCTGACATGTAGAATAAAATAGATAAAGACATTTTTGTTACATAATCATTTGACCCCTTTCTCTTATCTTATTGGAAATCAAAATTCAGAATCGTTGAAAACCAGAATCAGTAGTCAGAATCAGAACTGGAACCGGAATTGTTAAAAATTCAAACGACACCCCTCCCTAATAAGGATTTTTCGTACCTGACAGTATGAAGAATATCCCGGACACGAAGGCCAGGATGGTTCTCTGCGGCCGGATGTGACCGATGTTGCTGATGACGAAGGCAGTGAAGACGAAGAGCAGAGAGACCATGGGGAACGGAGTGGCCGTACGAACCATCTCTACAGGGGGGAGGGAATAGACAGATGATTAAGATGGGATTTACCTGTATGACTAAAGGTTAATTAATATCTGTCTGTCTATCTATCTATCTATCTATCTATCTATCTATCTATCTATCTATCTATCTATCTATCTATCTATCTATCTATCTATCTATCTATCTGTCTATCTGTCTATCTGTCAATCTATCTATCTATCTATCTATCTATCTATCTATCTATCTATCTATCTATCTATCTATCTATCTATCTATCTATCTATCTATCTATCTATCTATCTATCTATCTATCTATCTATCTGTCTATCTGTCTATCTATCTATCTATCTATCTATCTATCTATCTATCTATCTATCTATCTATCTATCTATCTATCTGTCTATCTATCTATCTATCTATCTATCTATCTGTCTATCTGTCTATCTGTCAATCTATCTATCTATCTATCTATCTATCTATCTATCTATCTATCTATCTATCTATCTATCTATCTATCTATCTATCTATCTATCTATCTATCTATCTATTTATCTATCTATCTATCTATCTATCTATCTATCTATCTATCTGTCTATCTGTCTATCTGTCAATCTATCTATCTATCTATCTATCTATCTATCTATCTATCTATCTATCTATCTATCTATCTATCTATCTATCTATCTATCTATCTGTCTATCTGTCAATCTATCTATCTATCTCTCTGTCTGTCTGTCTGTCTGTCTGTCTGTCTGTCTGTCTGTCCGTCCGTCCGTCCGTCCGTCCGTCCGTCCGTCCGTCCGTCCGTCCGTCCGTCCGTCTGTCTGTCATTGAAAGAAGAAATACTGTAGAAATATGATTTAACACACAACACTTTTCCTATATATGATTACACTGTGCTATAAGGCTGTTAATCTGCCAGCATCTGTTCTCATGAAGGTATAAGGTAGGACACAGTAGAAAAAGTTCCTAAGTCAATTTTTCTTTAAATAGTTGGATAGCAAATGCAGGTTCTATATTGATTAGTTCCAACCCTAACCACTTTTTACAAAGAAAGATAATGTCAATAGCGGCAATAGTGAAATAATGTCACTAAATATATATGATTCATCTCCATGTGTGTGTAGGCAGGGTAGTGATTTACTGAGGATGTTCGCTGTGTTCTCTGTCGTGATCTCGATCTCTGGCTCCGTGAAATACTCTGAGGCCACACACCGGCCGTTCTCTGGTCCTGGGAGAGAGAAAGACATAATACATATGAATTATTATTTTATATACACACACACACACACACACACACACACACACACACACACACAAACAGGCATATACACACACACACACACACACACACACACACACACAAACAGGCATATACACACACACACACACGCATGAACATATGTCAACAAAATGATGCAAACAACTACAGCCAAACATGATTTCTTTTCACACGTGAACACACACACACACACACACACACACACACACACACACACACACACACACACACACACACACACACACACACACACACACACACACATACACACACAGCTGTTCCAAACACCAGCAGCGTTTTCCTCCTCTGACCTTTTGTCCCAGGCATCAGACAACAGGGAAACACAAACATGGTGTTCTCCCCAGTGCCTCACCCTCATGACCCGCTGCACTGTGTTACAGAGTGTGTGTGTGTGTGTGTGTGTGTGTGTGTGTGTGTGTGTGTGTGTGTGTGTGTGTGTGTGTGTGTGTGTGTGTGTGTGTGTGTGTGTGTGTGTTACATGTTATTAGGGATTAAGAATAGAATGTCTGGAGCACAATTATCCCCTTAAATGATAAATCAACAGAAAATGACATAAAAAAAAATACAAAAATTAAATTTAAATAAAAAATGTATCTGCTGGTATGAAACTGTAAATCAATAAACCCCCCTCCCCCTCATCCCCCCGCCCCCCCCGCCCCCACAAAATCTAGTTAAATGAAACAATTCCCAACGAAGGAGACCCTCCACCAATTAAATGTTCCAAATTAAATATACAATATAAATGGTAACGGGTAAAAGAGTGAGCTTTATTAACTGGAATATAATGAAGATGTAGTTAAATGAAACTGTTCCCAACCTGCCGAAGCACTATTACCTGGAAGAATAATGATAAATCAACAGAACATTACAACACAAAAGAAACTACACAATCAGCTGGCAGTGACATGAACCCAAATATAGTAAAATGAACCTGTTCCACACAAAATCTACAATGACTTCCGCTTTTATTAACAAAGAAATAATGAAAATATAGTTGTAGCCTATAAATATATAAATCAACAGAAAATGTAAAAAAAAAAACTCTACATAATCAGCTGGCCGTGAGTTAAATGAAACAGCTCCCGATACATAAACAGGCAGAAAAAAAATCCCCCAAAATCTAGTTAAATGAACCTGTTCCCGTACCTGCGACAAAGCAAAACTGACAAAATAATGATAAATCAACAGAAAAAATCCCCCAAAATATGTTTAAATGAGACAGTCCCCGTACCTGCGACAAAGCAGACCCTCCACAGGCCTGAGTGCAGGGCCATCCTGACCTCTTGAGTCTGGTTCTGCTGTAGGACGATCCCCTCCTCCATGAGCAGCCAGTAGTCTGTGGAGACGGCCACGCCCACCAGCAGCAAACCACACGCCCCAAACACCGAGGAGAGCAGCGTCAGGGCCCGCGTGCTGAAAGAACTCATCTGGGGAGACAGGGGGGGAAAATTAATTAA
>OX442367.1:2282775-2285275 GCA_949357725.1 Hyperoplus immaculatus | reverse complement strand
CGTGATACAGATTCATTGTTAGTTGACGTTTTTTTAAGGCATTTCACTGACAGGTTCTGCAGAATCAGATAAAACAGGTGAAAGACTTTGCAGTGTCGATGACGGGTCAATATTAAGCAAAGCAACTGCTGATGATCACAAAAAAACAACTGGTCCCATGGTGCCGCTGTGTGTGTGTGTGTGTGTGTGTGTGTGTGTGTGTGTGTGTGTGTGTGTGTGTGTGTGTGTGTGTGTGTGTGTGTGTGTGTGTGTGTGTGTGTGTGTGTGTGTGAGTGTGTGTGTGTGTGTGTGTGTGTGTGTGTGTGTGTGTGTGTGTGTGTGTCTGTGTGTGTGTCTGTGTTTTTGTGTCTGAGTGAGCCTGTCTGTGTGTGTGTGTGTGTGTGTGTGTGTGTGTGTGTGTCTCTGTGTGTGTGCGTACGTGCGTGTGTGTGTGTGTGTGTGTGTCTGTGTGTGTGTGTGTGTGTGTGTGTGTGTGCGAGTGTGTGTGTGTGTGTGTGTGTGTGTGTGTGTGTGTGTGTGTGTGTGTGTGTGTGTGTGTGTGTGTGTGTGCGAGTGTGTGTGTGTGTGTGTGTCTGTGTGTTTTTGTGTCTGAGTGAGTCTGTCTGTGTGTGTATGTGTGTTCGTGTTTCTATGTGTATGTGTATGTGTGTGTCTGTCTGAGAGTGTGTGTGTGTGTGTGTGTGTGTGTCTCTCTCTCGGTCTGTCTGTCTGTCTGTCTGTCTGTCTGTCTGTCACAAGAGTGTGTGTGTGTGTGCGTACAGTGTGTGTGTGTGTGTGTGTGTGTGTGTGTGTGTGTGCGTGTCCACAGATGGTGTTCCCAGGTTAGCTTAGTGTTTGGGACGGTGGGAGCGTTGCTGGTGGAGGTTTGTGTGATTCTGTTGAGGAGGCAATATGTCGCTCTGTCAGCAGTGAGAGAGCAGGAGCCAACTGGCAGGAAAACAGACGATATGCAAAGATGAGAAGAATAAAAGACAGAGGAAGAGAGGAGAGGAGAGGGGGATGAAAGGATGGATGGAGAGAATAAGTGAGAGAAGGAGAGAGGGAAGCTTTTGTTGCTGTTTAGTTAAAGGTTGAGTCAGCGATTCTGGAGAATGTTTCTTGTGAATGAAAGATGAAAGATGAGAAGAATAAAAGACAGAGGAAGAGAGGAGAGGGGGATGAAAGGATGGATGGAGAGAATACAGGAGAGAAGGAAAGAGTGCAGTCAAGTCCAAAGTCCAGTTTTTATTGTTGTTTAAAGCGGCTACGAGTAACATTTAAATATCTTTTAAACAGCCTCATGTTTCCTCTGATAATCATAAATTACCTTTAACAGCAAACGAGACCATCAGTGCAAAGAAAGACGTTTTTAAATAGTTTTTATTACTGCTTTTGGTCTGGTCGCACACCCAGTCCGATTTTCGGTTCGCTCATGCAGGCTCGCATTGGTCGCAGATTTCAGTGTGGCGCTGCAATGCGATTTGAGAAGCCTATCCCTCCAGGTGAGGGAAGGGGAGCGGGAGCCTTGTTTGAGACAGTTATTTGTCGTCATAATGACTGATAACGGGGCTGAACCATCAAAGAAAAAAAAAGAAAATGCAATGAAGAAAAGCTAAAAGGGAGAGTGATATAGGCTACGGGGGGGACGAGGGCGTTGCCAAGCAACGTCTATACAATTTCACGAGAGCGAAACTAGACTGCAGTGTTTACTCCTAAATGAATGAGCGGTTGGTACTAACACAAAGTTTGCTTTGCTTCACCATCATCAGATAACCATTATCTGAAATAGTCATTATTTACAACAACATAAACACATTACCTCATTGTGATCCATACTAACTGCCATCTATCGTTCATTCGCTTTCTGTGAGGAGTCGGACACGTAATCTTTCAGCTCCGTGAGAGAGAGTAGTTAGGTGACGCTGCTGCTTCAACTCATTGCAATCAGGTGTGTGTGGCAGTGACTGGCATTAGTTCATGCAGTGTCAAAACGAAAAAAGAGTCCTCACACTTTCAACACACGGACATGCACTATATTGCTCCCTTCTCAGTTCACAATCACGCGCCTGGCACTTGCTAGTAAACAGCTTTGCGACAGCGGGCGTCGTAAAAATACTACCGCTTTTGTCCAAAGGGGACGCCAACGTGCCATGTTACTCGTAGTGGCTTTAAGGCATAATCAGCTAAGAATGCTTATTTTCAGAATCAATTGTTTTGGTCAAAATCAGTGAATATCTCCTCCGTTGTTAATACACAGCCTAGGCTCTGTAAATGGGCATATTCTTAGCTATGGTGTGCCTGCTTTGTTTACGTACCAGTTTACAGAGCACAGGCTGTGTATTAACGCCAGATATATTTCAATATGTCGCTCTGTCAGCAGTGAGAAAGCTGGAGCCAACGGGCAGGAAAACAGACGATATGTAAAGATGAGAAGAAAAAAAGACAAGAGGAAGAGAGGAGAGCAGAGGGGGATGAAAGGAAGGATGGAGAGAATACAGGAAAGAAAGAAAGCAGTCCAAAA
>OX442367.1:2267775-2272775 GCA_949357725.1 Hyperoplus immaculatus | reverse complement strand
CACAAACATACACGCGGTTCCACACATGCATGCCGGACACACACACACGCACATGCACGCCGGACACACACACACACACACACACACACACACACACACTTACGGTTACACACACGCGCACACACACACACACACACACACACACACACACACACACACACACACACACACACACACACACACACACACACACACACACACACACACACAGTACATCAGGGTCAAGCTTTCAGAAAACAAATATTTGTTCAGCTTTAAAATGGGTCATCCACACTTCAGGTGGGCTCTCTAAACCCCTCAGCGCTACAGGACAGGCAATCTGTGTCCTGGGAAACCCGTTAACCTATTTACCAGAGCAACCAGCCACGTGAGCTGGAGGGAAGATGTATTCAATACCGTATTGGTCCGAATATACATAAGACAGCACTGATTATAAGACGACCCCCGTTTTTCGGACCTATTTCGCGGGGAAAAAAGGCAGTCTTATATTCGGACCAATAGGGTATATACACAGATCAAGTTGTATTTATTTACGTCATTTAAAGCTGCAGTGTGTAGAATTTTGGGTTTTATTTCCTAGCAGATTTTGTAGAAAATAATTATAATATCCATAAGTACGTTTAATTTAGTGCATAATAGCTGATTTTTTTTTTTAGAGTTATTATTTTTTTCCTTAGAAAGGGTCTCATATATGTCCATATTTCTCCATACTTTGGACCAAGGCCTTGTCACCGCCATTCTGGAAGTGTCATAGTTGGAATGTCATCAGGTGCATTGTTTACAATTTAGAATTGTTCTTGTCCTTGAAGGCCACTGTAGCTTCTGTTA
Organism: Hyperoplus immaculatus; assembly: GCA_949357725.1. Classification (NCBI taxonomy): domain Eukaryota; kingdom Metazoa; phylum Chordata; class Actinopteri; order Uranoscopiformes; family Ammodytidae; genus Hyperoplus; species Hyperoplus immaculatus. Next base: position 2,271,947 of record OX442367.1, on the reverse strand, counting down.
TTATTCTAAAGGGTTGGGGTTACCCAGGGAGCGTTGCATTCTAGAACTTTTTAGAACTTACTTGATGATGTCATATTACACACTGCACCTTTAATACGCTGATGACACTCTTCTCTACCTTCCACTTTAAGTTTCTGATGATACATTAGTTTTTAAGTCCTCTATTGATCACCTTGATAGAGACATCTCAGAAGGAAGGAAGACCCTTTAAGACCCTAACCCACTTACCCTAAGACATTAAAAAAACATGTCACAGTTTTTAACTGTCCGGAATTTCTGCATACAGCCATGGAAAACATCAAGAGACCACTCCAATTCAGTGTCTCTTTTTTTTTACCATTTATAGGCATAATGTTTGAGTAAAATTACCATTTTGGTTTTATTTTATAAACTATTGACAACATTTCTACCAAATTCACAATAAAAATATTGTCGTTAAGAGCATTTCCATGAAGTAATGTAGAGATGAAGATTGAAGAAAAATCCAGACTGGTCTCTTAATTTTTTCCGCGGCTGTATAGTCCCTGCCTTCCAATAATTTGCTTCTCACTTACAATTTCTGGCTCCCAGTTTGCCACATGACTTACCTGCATATGGCTGGGTGCTGGAAACTATAGTGTATCTCACAGGCCACTTTATGCCATGTTCAAAGTCACTTAAACCCCCTTTCTTCAACATTCTGATGCTCGGTTTAACTTCAGCACGATGTCTTGACCACATCTACATGCTTAAAGTTGCTGCCATGTGATTGGCTGATTATCTATGTGTTACAAGCAATGGAACAGGTGTACCTAATAAAGTGGCCGGTGAGTGTACATACGTGGCAATGCTAAAAAATAAAATTTAAAATTTTAAAAAAGTATAATTTTTCATACATACACGTTGTATTTGGAGTTATCTACTTGTAAAACAGCAAGACGGTAGTTAAGTCTGAAGGCTGAATGCATCGTTCACCCCCCCCCCCCCCCCCCCCTTATCTGTCTAGCAGCAGAAGGCAATTTGAGTCAGGACCAGTTGGTCTGACTGGGGAATAACCAGTAAAATAGGCCATGCGCTCCCTTGCTGTTACTGTGTATTTTGATTATGAGTCGCACATTACTCCATGATAACTAAAACCATCTGCTGTTCTGGGGCCTTTATTAAAAATGTTTTTTCACTGGGAATTTGAGTTTCACTTCATGAGAGATCGGCTTTATGAAACGCACACACTATACAAGTGATCGCTGTATGAATAAAGAGTGATGTAACACTGATATTAACCTAAATAAACCGCTTACTTCACCTTTAAACTTCCTTTGTGGAGTGCTGAGTGCAACAATAACTCACTGAAAAAAAACATATATCTATTTTAGTCTATTTATAAAGACAGTGAGTGTGTGTGTGTGTGTTAGTGTGTGTGTGTGTGTGTGTGTTAGTGTGTGTGTGTGTATGTGTGTGTTAGTGTGTGTGTGTGTATGTGTGTGTGTGCATAGCGATATAGCCAATAAGTTCACAAAGGGCAGAGCTCAGAGAATGACTTTGCTATTGTCTAAAGGGGAATCTTAAAATGGCCACTTCTGATCAATACCTTCATTGATCCATCTTCATCCCAATAAAAAGATAAATACATTAGGTTGTTAACTAACATGTCAGCATCTAGCTAATTGGTTTTCTAAGCAAGGAAGTGTCCCAATAGGATAAAATATGAAAATTACCCTAATCTTGAGTGTGTACGGTAACTTACAAATGTAAAATGTTGAACGATTCCTTTTAAGCATTTGTACTGTATATCACCTAGCCTGGTGCTACCAGACCATCGTACTTCATTTCATTTGTACAGAAGGTCTGGCAGTGCTGTAATTGGCAAACGTTCACTCATGGAGGCGGGTGTCTGTTAAAGTTTAAAACTATTGGATCTGCCCAGTGCCACTCTGGATTAGCCAACCAATCGCATAACGTTTGGTCGTCACGTGTGTCATGAGCCGGCTTCTGGCAACTGAAACTGGAGCGCGACTTCGACGTCATCGTTCTCAGCCACTCGCTCTGTTCGCTGATTGGACCGGCTGTCGAATCTCCGGCAAAACTGGGAAATGGGCTGTACACCCAGACTGACTACTGAAGGGAAAATAAAATTTGGCCGGAAGTAGGCGGGCAGGCGGAGCCAGGCTATATATCACCTACATAGAAACTTGAATTTCAGAAAGGTATAAGATACAAATATCATGGTGATGGTAATAGTTTTGATGGCATCTCATAAATGCCATCAAAACTATCTGTTAAAAAACTGTTGTAAACTGTTTTTTAAGCAAGAAAGTGTCCCAATAGGATATGGTTTTAAAATGCTCTTAATTTCGATTGTGTATGTTAACTTAAAAATGACTTGTTTGTTTGCTTTTGTTTGATATAAAATATTGCCAATACATTTGCTGGTGAAATGATATCTACAGTAAATTTCCAAATTTAAACTAGGTACATGTCATATCAGAATACTAATAACTGCGATGTCTGATGTAGATCATGAGAACAGTAGATTTTTTTACACTGATTTTGCCATAGAAACCTGAATTTCAGAAAGGTATAAAATACAAATATTATGGTGATGGGATAGTGTTGATGCCATCTCATTTCATATAGAAATAAACACTAAATAATCTGGGAAACAGAACTGATTTTACTGCAAAAGCTAAAAAATAAAAAATAAATATATTCTTAAAGAAAACTTTGTACACAGCCCATATACACACTTGAATGTCAGCTAGACAAGAAAAAAATATCATGGTGATATAATAGTGTTGATGGCATTTCATTTCATATAGAAACAAATACAAAATACCTTTTTAAACATAACAAATTTAAGGGGCGTCCTTAGCTCAGTTGGTAGGGCGTCCCCCCCCCATGGGCCTCGGCCAGCAGTAGACCCGGGTTCGATTCCAGCCCGCGGTCGTTCTCTGCATGTCACTCCCCTCTCTGCCCCATTTCACCTCTGTCTCTACACTATCAATAAAAACCATAAAAATGACAAACAAAAAATATCTTTAAAAAAATAAACAGAACAGATTTAACTGCAACATTCACCAGTGAGGGGACGGTACTAGAAATGCTAATACAGTTAAAAACTATTCTTTAAAAACATGTTGTTATCTTTGTACATTGCCTATAATGAACTTGAATTTAAGATGGATAATAAAACAATGTCACGGTGATAGAATGGTGTTGATGGCATTTCATATAATGTAGAAACAAACTCAAAATCTCCTCGCAAACCAAACATAACTGCACCATTCACCAGTGAGACTGTGTGTACTGTACGGTACCAGAAAATGGTGCATAGAAAGAGTATCACCAGGCAAGCAAAGCAGAGTCTTCTCCTGGTTGTGTGTGCTTGTCTTAGTCCTGTGGGGTTTGTCTAGCCCCCTCTTTCGCTCGCCCCTCTCTCTATTTATAGCGCCCTGCCAGGGAAATCCAATACACGCGCTCGGCTAAATATAGCCGCCTGCCCATTGATCTACACACGTGCACCGCAGCATGAGAGAGAAAAGAGGGATTTTTCTCTCTCTACATAGACTGCAGAAACTGGGGGTGTGGTATATGGAGATGGGATATTTTAAGGCTTCTGCGGTCTATTTGTGTTGTCGCTGCTGTTGCATAATGTGGTGTGTGTGTGTGTGTGTGTGTGTGTGTTACTGTAACGTGATTATTTCAATGGGTTGGTATAAGTACACAAATTAAGAGACCACTCCAAATGTTCAGTGTCTCTTGTCTCTTGTCATGTTGATTTTATAATATAAACTACTGACAACATTTCTACCAAATTCACAATAAAATTATTGTCATTTAGAGCATTTTCATTAAACCTGCAGTGTGTAGAATTTTGGGTTTTATTTCCTAGCAGATTTTGCAGAAAGTAATTATAATATCCATAAGTACATTTAATTTAGTGCATAATAGCTGAAATATTTTTTTTAATTATTATTTTTTCCCTTAGAAAGGGTCTCATATATGTCCATATTTCTGCATATTTTGGACCAAGGCTTAGTGCCGCCATCTTGAAAGTGTCATAGTTGGAATGTCATCAGGTGCATTGTTTAAAATTTAGAATTGTTCTTGTCCTTGAAGGCCACTGTAGCTTCTGTTATTATTCAAAAGGGGTGGGGTCATGTTACACACTGCACCTTTAAAGTAATGTGGAGATG
>OX442367.1:2262775-2265275 GCA_949357725.1 Hyperoplus immaculatus | reverse complement strand
TGTGTGTGTGTGTGTGTGTGTGTGTGTGTGTGTGTGGCATTAATATTAATACGAACCCTGGGCGATCCGATTGTATTCAAGCGGAACTAAATGCATTAGTGTTTATGTTACATTAATGCTTTTCGAAAAAGTAAAGAGAATGAAGGGGTTATAGAGTTCAGCTATGGGTTTTTATTTAAATCCAGGTTTATACACAGCCTAGGATCTGTAAATAGCATGTTGCTAGCTATGGTGGGCCATTTATTTACCAGTTTATATAGTGATGCAAGAAAGCCTTTTTTGTTTTATTATTATTATTATTATTATTATTATTATTATTATTATTATTATTATTATTATTATTATTATTATTATTATTATTATTATTATTATACTTTATTGAAAGACCAAAATAATTATCATCTATAGTGTTGTTGATCATATTTACATTATTCCTACTATATTTATATGTTTGTTAGTGAAAAAATAAATAAATAAATAAATAAATAAATAAATTAAATTAAATTAAATTAAATTAAATTAAATTAAATTAAATTAATTAAACTAGTGTGGCTTCTGTTGGAGTTGAAATTAGTCCTCTTATTCAATGTTATTTTTTTTTCAAATAAATACAAATAACAGTAATTTATTTTCGCTTTTAATAATCACAATGCTGAATTTAAGTACAACTAAATTTGACATTTCCATTACAATACTTATAATGACATGAAAGAGAGGGGGCAGATTATGTTAAAGGTGCAGTGTGTAACATGACATCATCAATAAAGTTCTACAAAGTTCTAGAATGCAACGCTCCCTGGGTAACCCCAACCCTTTAGAATAATAACAGAAGCTACAGTGGCCTTCAAGGACAAGAACAATTCTAAATTTTAAACAATGCACCTGATGACATTCCAACTATGACATTTTCAAGATGGCGGCACTAGGCCTTGGTCCAAAATGAGACCCTTTCTAAGGGAAAAAATAATAATTCAAAGCATTTTTCTCAGCTATTATGCACTAAATTAAATGTACTTATGGATATTATAATTACTTTCTACAACATCTGCTAGGAAATAAAACCCAAAATTCTACACACTGCAGGTTTAAGCAGAGAGCCACAGTCATAAAACGAGGCTGAGGCTGACAAGGTTTTCAAGCTATTCTAAACCAATTTTTTTTCTTGAAACCCCATATTTTTTGGGTCCTTGGAATTTCTAAAACCCTGCATTTTTATTATGGATTATGATATTGAACACTGCCTGGACCTTGAGCTGTCTATCTAACCTTAGTCAACCTCCATTGGTGGCCGCTAGGAAAGACAAAAACAATCAATCTAACTTGCACTCTCTCTTAACAGTGATTTTATCCATAACATTGACGTTAAAAAGCCTTATTATTTATGCCTCGTTATTGAATGTCATATAGGTATGTAACTTGTGTATTCTGGCATTGTGTGTGTGTGTGTGTGTGTGTGTGTGTGTGTGTGTGTGTGTGTGTGTGTGTGTGTGTATGTGGCTGTGTGTGTGTGTGTGTGTGTGTGTGTGTGTGTGTGTGTGTGTGTGTGTGTGTGTGTGTGTGTGTGAGGCCCGTTCGTCCTTGAAAAGTGTCTGCATGTGCATCATTGTTACTGCTGCCTGTGTGAGCTGTCGATACTGTACTGTGCGTCTCTGAACGGATTATGATTGTGGCAGATTTGTGGTGTGTGTGTGTGTGTGTGTGTGTGTGTGTGTGTGTGTGTGTGTGTGTGTGTGTGTGTGTGTGTGTGTGTGTGAGAGGGAGAGAAGGGAGGATCAAGGAGAGGTGAAAGAGAGGAAGGACACAGTATGAACGCTAAGCCAAGAGAGAGAGAGAGACAATAAAGGCACTGAGCGACTTATGATATTAAAATCTAAGTTGTAATTGTATTATAAAGGTGCAGTCAGTGATTCTGGAGAACGCTTGTTGTCAAAATCACTTTTTGTCAAAATCAAAAGAGAGAGAGAGAGAGAGAGAGCAATGGAGAGAGAGAGTGCATGTAAGTGAGTGTAAAAGAGAGAGAGAGAGGGAGAAAGATGGAAGGGGAGAGAGACAGAGAGAGAGATAGAACTATAGAGGAAAAGGAGAAAGAGAGAGAGAGAGAGAGAGAGAGAGAGATGGAGAGAGAGAGAGGGAGAAAGATAGAACGATAGAGGAAAGAGAGAGAGAGACAAAGAGAGAGAAACAGAGACACAGAGAGAGAGAGAACAATAGAGGAAAGAGAGAGAGAGAGGGGGGAATGGAGGACAAGGAAGAGAGAGAGGGAGATTGTAAATGAGTGGCCCTCAGAGGGAGCAGAGGATTTCAAAGAGTCTTTATGCTCCAATCTTCTACACTGCCTCTGCACTGTATCTGCTCCGTGTGAGGAAACGGCTAATTTATTCCCGGGTCTTATCACGCAGCTGTGGGGCCGCGCTGATAAAAACCGCAAGACTGACGCTCAATATTAGAAGCTTAGCTATAAGCTATGGAAGAAAAATGGTGGTGAGGGTGTCCCAAAGAA
>OX442367.1:2252775-2255275 GCA_949357725.1 Hyperoplus immaculatus | reverse complement strand
AGATAGATAGATAGATAGATAGATAGATAGATAGATAGATAGATAGATAGATAGATAGATAGATAGATTTTAAAGGTGTCTGTTGTCAAACCTGGGAGGGGACTGTGCTGTTGCTGCTATTGTGAAGGAGAAATATTGTGGTTTCTTTAGAATGGATGACATAAAATACCACTAATAAGTCTGTGTTTTCATGCATATGTACAGTCAAAACCGAAATGATTCATACATACGCCAATTTTTGTTCAAATGTTAATGAAAGCTGAAAAAAAAATGTCCACAATAATGCCTCTTGCACGTCGTCGTATTATCTTTTGGGAGAAGCCTGTGTCCTTTCCAATCAAGAAAAAGCTTGCTGGTTTCATGAAAGTTAAGTAACTTTAAGTCAACATTTGCCAGGGGTATGAATAATTTCGGTTTTGACTATGTTTACGTGTGTTATGTTATGTCTGTCTTCTGAATTGTATGAAAAAAAAAATATCTATGTTTTACATTTTAAAGGTGTGTATGGTCAATCCTGGGAGGTGATTCTGCCCCGGAGCATTGTGGGCGTCTCTGGTTCCTGTCTTACTGTCCCGTGCCGGTTCAACGTGCCGTCCCATCTCGAGAGCGACATCCTAAAATGCTCAGACAAGGGAAAGTGGCAGAAAGGGAAATTATATAATCTCCCCATGCACAATACACGCAGTCCTCATTCTGGCATACAGGTGGGTGTCTGTCTCTTTATTCTACTATAAGGGACACACATTTATTAACATAATTTAAAGGTGCAGTCAGTGATTCTGGAGAACGCTTGTTGTCAAAATCACTGACCTGTCCATACTGCATGTGTGCTGAAATTAATATCAGTAAACAGGTATGTAGATAAATGGTATGTCAACAACCCACTGCAGCTAGCAAAATGCCCGTTTACAGAGCCTAGGCTGTGTATTAACACTGTATTTTAGTCTTCAGTGCACGCACAGTACAGTCGCGTAGCTTTCTAACTTCAAACAGTGTTCAAGAGATCCAATTTTTCCTTTGAGGAAAGTTTATTTTATTAATTTATAATAATATACCTTTAGAAATATGTACACCTCTCTGACACAGCCAAAAGTTACACAGTGCACCTTTAAAACTGAGCCTTAAATGTCTGGCATCGTTGTAAACATTTCACATTGTTTTATTTTAGTGGGGATTCGTCGGGGACTTGACAAAGAAGAATTGTACGACCACGTTCACCGGCTTCACGGAGAAATTTAACGACGAGTATTTCTTCAGACTGGAATGTTCAGAGAGAGTCACCTTCACTTTCACTAACGGAGTCAACATCAGCGTTAGGCCAGGTAGGGATGGAGGGAGGGAGGGACCGAGGGAAGGAGGGAGGGAGGGATGGAGGGAGGGAGGGACGGAGGGAGGGAGGGAGGGAGGGAGGGAGAGAGGGAGGGAGTGAGGGAGGGAGGGAGGGAGCTCACGTTTAAAAATACAAAGATTTAGGCTTAATGCTGGGGTATATGATTTCTGATTGGTCAAAGTTAACATGAGCTGTAGACTTTGACCAATCAGAGCGAGGCTCCGATTCTCTGACCTTATTGGCTGTTGGGACTGTCCATTCAATTTGGCACGACGTTGTTGGTGTAGAGCGTGTCAGGGAGGGACCATAGGGGAGGGACCAAAGAGAACAAATACAGCGGTTGAGGTATTTGGATTTGAATCTCTATCCCAACTGCCATTTTCTCCCCAAATCCTCCACCCCAGCTTTAAGTTTTATTTGCGTCGCAACATTTTTACACCAGGGGTTGAGAGTTTAAATATCTGGTGACAGGAAAAACTGTTGCTTCTGTGTGTAGAATGTTTTTTAGTTAGTTAATGTATCATCACTTGAAAATCAAAGTTGTTTATTCTTTTATAAACTTAGATATTAGCCTTTTTGATCTACGTATAGGAGCGGGTCACCCTACTACGAGGCCGCCAACAGCCATATGCATTTTAATATAAAAAGTGGGCGTCCTGGGGAAATGCACCTGTTGGAAGACCAAGAAGAAGAAGAAGTACTATAGAATAAATAACTAAATACATCTTCACCTCATCACTTGATATTGTGGAAAGACTTGAGGCAGTGGTGCATGCTTGATGGCACTAAATATTCTGACATAACATACTCTACCTTCAATTTAAGTAAAAATAGTTGAATCTTAAACTTTGTATTGTCATTGTAGGTCCACCCCCTCCCCTGTTGACCCCCCCTGCTGTTGTTAAGGTGTCTGTTGGTGCCATGGTTACCCTGCAGTGTTCCGTCCCAGTGGTTTGTCCCATTCTGCCCCCCTCCCTCACCTGGCTGCCCCGGGACGAAGCAAGGCAGGAGAGTACACACACACACATGCAGGTGATTATAAAACGGGTGGCTCTCCTCGCTATCCGCTATTCACAGCCTAGCCTCTGTAAACTGGTATATGAACTGGTATGTAAACAAAGGGGCCCACCATAGCTTGCCTTGCGCCAATATATATATATATATATATTG
>OX442367.1:2232775-2250275 GCA_949357725.1 Hyperoplus immaculatus | reverse complement strand
TAGGTGTGTAGGTGTGTGTGTGTAGGTGTGTCTGTGTGTGTGTGTGTGTGTGTAGGTGTGTCTGTGTGTGTGTGTGTGTGTGTGTGTGTGTGTGTGTGTGTGTGTGTGTGTGTGTGTGTGTGTGTGTGTGTGTGTGTGTCTTTCTATATGACTGGAGGGGGATTTTATATGCATGGGTTGAACCCTTTCTTCTACTAGACTGTGTGTGAATAGCTCAACTTGTCTTAACTTGGTTGTTAGCGGAAGTTATGAATATACAGTATGTGTCTGTCTGCACGCATCACACAAGCTACTGATGACACTGTATGTTGTTGTGTGAGTGGTGGAAAAAGCCTTCACATCTTTGACTTAAAGCTATAGTGCGTAACTTGTTTCATATAAATTGATGTTGGTTAAATTCAAGCCATCGCCAAATGAGTTGACACCAAGTTGATTAAGCGTATCATCCCCACAAAACTCTCTCTGTATTTCTCAGTATGGCAGCGTTTACAAACTGGTGCCCCCCTCCCCCCCCCCCCTCCCCTGACACTGATGCAGGAGCTCAGAAAAATCCCAAGAAAAGCCCAAGAAATGTTTCAGTTGTTGATTCCACTGCTAAGAAAAAAAACCTGGACGTACAGCAGAAGGTATAAAAACCATGTGCGATCACCGAAGGCTTTACCTCATGTAGACGCACCGACAGTGTTGTTGTAATTACACCTCATGGGGGCGATGACAGAATTTACGCACTATAGCTTCAAATATCAGTAAGACAAATAGGCTGTTGATTTTACACTGTTTTTTGTTTGTTTTTCAGATGCTCCTAGATTCACTGTTGCGTTGCTGAGCGCGTCTAGCCCTGTTTATGAGGACCACACCGTAACGTTTACATGTTGGAGCGACGCAAACCCGCCTGTGACCCGATACACCTGGTTTAAAGCCGAGAGTGGGAAGGTAAAGCCCCTATCTCACTGGGCTGCGACTGTTTGCATCTACATTCGCGAGGAAGTCTCTAAACTGTCTTGAAACGTTCGCGGAGGTCTCAATTTCCTCGCATGAGTCGCAGAGCCGCGCAGTTCTGTTGCTTGATTTTTGAACATGTTAAAAAATGTGTGCGACAAATCTACTCTCAAAATAGACTCAGAGTGGTAGCAGGTGTCTCGAACGCGTCGCAAACCCTTCTCAATTTAGTCTCCGCGACTCAGAAAGTGCGAGAAGTGTGAGACAACTTTGCGGCGGGTTTGGCGACATATGAAACTAAATTGCGACTGATTTGAGACAAAAATTAGACTGCCATTCCGTTCGTGCGACGCTCGCCAGACGTTCGCGAGACATAAATGCGACCTCCTGGCAAGTGTTGGCCAGGACATTCGCAAACGTGTCGTGAGAAAACAAATTCGCTAATTCGCATATTTTCTCCAACTTGTCGCAAACAGTCGCAGCCCAGTGATATAGGGGCCTAAGAGACAATCTACTGGACTTTACTGGAGGTTTTATTGCGTAGCTACTGAGTTATTTTGCCTTCTCCCTGTTGTCAAATATATGTGGTCAATACTTTTTGTCAAAATCAGTGGATATCTCCTCACAATCTGCTACCTATCCGTACTGTGTGTGCATGCTGAAAACTCCAGTGTTATTATTACACAGCGTAGGCTCATCAAATGGGCATGTTGCTAGCTATGGTGGTCCCCCTTTCTTTACATACACGTTTACAGAGCCTGGGCTATGTATTAACACCTGATTTATTCTCAAGACGCACATGGTATTGACACATGGTGAGGAGATATTCACTGATTTTGACAAAAAGTGATTTTGACAACAATCTCTCCAGAATCACTGGCTGCACCTTTAACTGTAGTGTTTTACCACCCGTTCTCTTCACAGCTGACTAGGATAGCTGAAGGACAGACCCTCATTCTGCCACGGGCTGGTCCCACAGACAGAGGGGCGTATCTGTGTGAAGCCCAAACCAACAGAGGCTCTCAACGCTCCAGGCCTGTCTATCTGGAGGTCATTAAAGGTAAACCTAAAGCAAAATTTAAAGCTGTAGTGCGTAACTTCTGTTGCTCCCATTTTTATTTTTTTTTTGCCACCCAATTCTGAGTAATTACAACAACATTAGTGGTGAGAAAAAACACAAAAGCTTATAAATAGACCTTAAAGCTCTATTGCGTAACTTTTGTTGAACCCCGTCCCCCCCATTAGGAATTATGAGGAATTACAACAACACTGTCGGTGCATCTACATGAGGTAAAGCCTTCAGTGATGGCACATAGCAGTAGAATCTACAACTGAAACATTTCTTGGGCTCTTCTTGGTGATTTTTCTGAGCTCCTGCACCAGTGTCAGGGTGGGGGGCGGGGGGGACACACACACACACCAGTTTGTAAACGCTGCCATACTGAGAAATACAGAGAGAGTTTTGTGGAGCTGATAGGCTCAATCAACCTTGTGTCAACTCTTTTTTCAAATGACCTGAATGTCACCAACATTAACTTATATGGAACAAGTTACGCACTGTAGCTTTAAATGATTTTGTATTGAACCAACACTATAAGGTTGCACCACTATGTTCCCATTTACAAATACTGTGCTGGAATTGTACAGCAGGTCGGGACTTATGTTTCACGATCAGTCAATCGGTGACTCACACGTTAATGTAATTTTTAAATCACTAGATAATGATTCAGAAGCCGATGATGTAAGAGATTTTACGGAGACTAAACTATGATGTAAACAAAGGAAATCAACAGTAAAAAACATGCAACAACTACTGACATGTTGCGACGTGACAAATAGCTGGAGGATAATGGTGCCAAGGGAAGTCAAGTTAAGGTGAATGGGATGGATGGATGGATAGATGGATAGATAGATAGATAGATAGATAGATAGATAGATAGATAGATAGATAGACAGACAGACAGACAGACAGACAGACAGACAGACAGACAGACAGACAGACAGACAGACAGACAGACTGATTTTGACAACAAGCGTTCTACAGAATCACTGACTGCACCTTTAATGCCCTTTGTGTGTTCCAGGCAGTGAGTGTGCTGTGGTGTTTCCCTACATCGTGTGTGGCGTGCTGCTGGCTCTCTACATCATGACTGTGGCTGTGGATGTCTACAAGTATAACATGTAAGATCTATATAGTTTACTGTAGTTAATTCAACCACTGGTCAATTTTGAGATTCTAGACAATTTTTTCTTCCATAACATGTCTTCTTTCATACTCCCTCTCTCTCTCTCTCTCTCTCTCTCTCTCTCTCTCTCTCTCTCTCTCTCTCTCTCTCTCTCTCTCTCTTCCTCTCTCTCTCTCTCTCTCTCTCCCTCTCCCTCTCTCTCTCTCTCTCTCTCTCTCTCTCTCTCCCTATCTTCCATAACATGTCTTCTTTCATACTAGTATACATCAAAAGTCCCAAATGTACATTCAGGTGTTTTATTTGACTAAACCTTATCTGTTAGTGTCTGTATATTTCTCCTATACAAACATCTTTAACGGACATTATCTCAACAGCAGTTTTTTTTTTCAATTCTCTGAACCGAAAATCTCAACTTCTAAAGCACTTACATTTACTAAACTTTCCATAATCATTCTCAGCACTATTCTGAAGGTTATTACAGAAGGATTTGTACATATGTTGTTAATTGTCTGAGGTATGGTACATTTATTGCTGAAAATATAAGAAGTTGTAATTGTTTAATTGTTGCACAAAACAGTTTCTAACCAACGTACTGCCGGTATAGTGTTTTTTTACATTCCTTCTCTGTCTGTCTGTCTGTCTGTCTGTCTGTCTGTCTGTCTGTCTGTCTGTCTGTCTGTCTGTCTGTCTGTCTCTATGTCTCTCTCTCTCTGCCTCTCTCTCTCCTCAAGTCTTTCCAGAAGGCTGAAGGTAAGAGCATTTTTACACCACCACCCCCCATCCTCCCCCCAAACACACACACACACAGACACACACACTTCAAACAGAGAAAGTGACAGACAGGCTTTCATACAGTAGATCAGTAGATAAGAGCTTTTGACATCCGTGGCCCGTCACTTTCTACTCAGAGTCTAGTCTAGTGCTTCACTGTTTGACTGTAGCCATGACTCACCCTTCAATAAGTCATGGAATACTATGTCCTCCATTACTTTATTTATTTATCATAGGAGAAGGTTTTTCTCCCCAGCAACATATTCACAGATAAAACACTCTTGGGAATTGAATTTGATTGCAAACTATATACATTTACAAAAGTGAAGTCTGTACGGTGTGCACGCTGAATAAAAATCCAGTGGTAATACACAGCCTAGGCTCTGTAAACCGCTATGTAAAACAAAGGGGTCCAACGTAGCTAATCATCCCGTTTAAAGAACCTGGGCTGTGTGTTAAAACTGGATTATTGGAATCTAATTTGATTGCAGAATATACAAGACTATGATACATGAGAGAAACACACACACACACACACACACACACACACACAAACACACACACACACACACAAACACACACACTATTTACTTCTATATTTCCGTCAGCAGTTGGAGCAGAAAGGGGACCACACCTACACTGCTCTGACGGTGGGCAGCGTCGCCCACGACTACGACCAACTGCAGGTAACTACGGCAACATTAGTTAAAAAAATATATATTCTAAAGTTACAAGTCATTTTATTTTGCACTAGAGTAACCAACTGTTACTCCACTGTAGGGATGTAACAATATACCGCAAAACGGTTGTTCGCGATATGAAAAGGCCACGAATGTCAACCGTACCTTTTTTCTTGTTATACCGTGTCACGGTATTGAGGCGAGCGTGCATGGTAAATGCGCTCCGTCATTGTGGAGAGTCTGATAAGCAACGTTGTCATAGACGTAGGCTAGCACTCAATCTAACACTGTATGGGTCACACCAACATTGGAAACCAAACAATAACACATTGACACAACATCTTATCACTGAAACATGACTTCTAACTTTAAACTAAGCAGTCACGTCTCACGTGGGCTGTTGTTTACACTACGCAGACCAGCACGTGTAGCTTTGCCACATTGAGTCACGCAGCAGCAAAGAAGAAGAGAGAGAAAGAGAAAAGGGAGAGATAGAGAAAAAGATCGGCATAGTAGCTTACCAGACTGAAGAGAAAGTTGCTCGCGGGTGAGTTATATCATTATGAATCCAGGTGAACGTGAGGAAATGAGATACAAAAAAAAAAAAAAAACATCCACCGCGACCGCGCGTTAAATCCCAGGTAAAGTCGGCGAACTTCGGTGAAAGGCAGATGAAGGAAATAAGTCCAACAAAGATCCTTTATATGTTCATCACAACTTCACGTGAACTAGCATAGGAACTCAGCTATACGAGCTATACCGGTGTTGCGCCGAAAGCTGTGACCTGCCAGAATATCACACATTCTGGCAACACCGGCATGTTGCGCAATACTATGGAATCCCTACTAGGTCAAACTTAGGTGACACTACTGTCAAGCATAGGTGACGTTGCAAAAGTGTGAGGGAGGGAGAGGAGTGCACTGCAAAAACATTGATTTTGAGACTGCAGTTTTAATTAATAACAAATAAAAATCATAATTTAATATTTTACTGAGTTCATTGTGCCTGTCATAATGTAGGCCTATTAAGGTAAAAGCATGGCTTGCAAAAATAGTGTTGAATAAAATAGAGTTGATAAGCAAATAAGACATGAGAAAATTATCACACTATTGTTAAATTATTTTATTTTATGCATACTTTTACAGTTACAGACAAGTGCCTAAAGTTTAGATTTAAAATTCCTATTTAATTTTAAAATTATAGGTGTAATGCTTCTTTAAAAAAAATAGTAGAGAAGCAGTGTCTTTGTTTTGGTGATAAGTTATTTAAATCTCTCAGAAATCTCTTCATAATAAGATATAAAAATTAGAATTATTCGTTTGTGTTTTATTTAAATCAGCGGTACAACATTTAATTTGAGGGGGTAGAAATGAATTATGCGCTTAATATCGTATCGTGATATCGTGATATCAATCGCAATATCGTATCGTATCGTATCGTACTCAAAATTTCATATCGTTACATCCCTACTCCACTGTGACCACACGACAAGTGGATTTAACTAAAGATTAAAGGAGCTATGAGGAACTTTTAAATATTTCTGAAACAGTCTCATTTTTCCCTCTGATGATCATGAATGCCATGTAACAGCAAACAAGACATGCAATCATGCCTTTAAAGGTGCAGTGTGTAATGAGACATCATCAAGAAAGTTCTAGAATGCAACACTCCCTGGGTAACCCCAACCCTTTTGAATAATAACAGAAGCTACAGTGGCCTTCAAGGACAAGATCAATTCTAAATTTTAAACAAAGCACCTGATGACATTCCAACTATGACCCTTTCAAGATGGCGGCACTAGGCCTTGGTCCAAGGTATGGAGAAATATGGACATATATGAGACCCTTTCTAAGGGGGAAAAAAAAGAATAAAAAAAAAAAAAATTCAGCTGTTATGCATGGATATTATGGATTTTATGATTATTTTCCACAAACAGCTTAAACCGATGCCAAATCCTGCCGTAAGAAACTACGAGAACCTTCCAGAATCAACCGACAATCCAGTTTCAAACAACAACCAAAGTGCACCTGAAGGAGCGGGTCGAATATCAAATTAAGATTAATCTAGACGTGTGTGTGTGTGTGTGTGTGTGTGTGTGTGTGTGTGTGTGTGTGTGTGTGTGTGTGTGTGTGTGTGTGTGTGTGTGTGTGTGTGTGTGTGTGTTGTGTGTGTGTGTGTGTGTGTGTAGATGTGTGAGTGAGTGAGTGAGTGAGTGAGTGTGTGTGTGTGTGTGTGTGTGTGTGTGTGTGTGTGTGTACTGTTTATCAAAGCTTCAAATCTAGTTATAACCAGATTTTATACACAGCTCTGTCAAATGTATCCATTGAATATGGTTTATCCATTATCTCTACTGCTGTGTCATGCTTATATCTAGTTGATTTAAAAATATACTTTATAATACAAATGTCATGTTATTCATAATTTCATATTTGAAGTGTGTATCATATATGAAACTGGAATGTATAATAAAGTTATGTTCATTTTAAAATAAGATTTGTTGAAGTTGAAAACACACACACACACCAACACACACACACACACACACACACACACACACACACACACACACACACACACACACACACACACAATGTAGCCTATTACATCCCATTTGAATGTACAGCTATGCATCATCAGACAAGAATCTCAGTCAACCATCAAAGCAAAACCTCTACTGATTGCAAGTTAAAAAAATAAAATCCACTTCCCATACTGCGTGCATACCTGTGTCTGTCTGTCTGTCTCCAGTTACTGACACTAGAATATGTGTCACATTCAGATCAAAGCACTTTCTCCTTGTGTGAGTGGAAACTAACAAAAGGGCAAATGACATAGTCGCCATTTTGGGGTCAAAAAAACCTTTGAAGCGGTTTGTGCTTCTGAGGTCACACACTGAAACCTAGTGAGAATGTTAGTAACCTCTTCACCTTTCCGTGTGCGTTAACTGTTTACAAAACTGCAACTATTATTACATTGGTTCTGTTAAATTGCCTAAAAAAAATAAGTCTGAAAAGGACGGACAACTTTAAAAGTGCTATACGAGGAACTTTTAAATATTTCTGAAACAGTCTCATTTTCCCCTCTGATGATCGTAATTTACATGTAACAGCAAACGAGACCATCAGTGCAAATAATAGTGTTGTTATATAGTTTTTCTTAATGCCTTTGTCATGGGTATACGCTCACCCAGGAACAACAGCTGGCATATTAAAAACACTACCGCTTATGTCCAAAGGGGGTGCAAGAATTAACAAAAAACGGAAAGTTCCTGGGAGCACCTTTAAGCAGTGAGTTATTCTTATTATTGAATTATTATCCAAACGAAAAAACTCAAACAAAACATGAAGTCTTCGATTTGCTAGAATCCAATCATGAGGAGATATTCACTGATTTTGAGAACACACACTCTCTAGAATGGCTGACACACACATGCCATGTCTCGGTTGGTGTAACAGCACAGCAGAAATAGTACAGGTGTGCAGACCAGTAGAACTAAGGGGTGTATTGGGCTCAGCATTGTGTTACATTTTGTAACAGTTATTACATTTGGTGTTAGTCAATTTAGAAAAAAAAATTCAATACATTTTCAGGTGTTTTTAAATTTCTTACATGTCTTAAAGGTGCAGTGTGTAATATGACATCATCAAGAAAGTTCTACAAAGTTCTAGAATGCAACGCTCCCTGGGTAACCCCAACCCCTTTCGAATAATAACAGAAGCTACAGTGGCCTTCAAGGACAAGAACAATTCTAATTTCTTAACAATGCACCTGATGACATTCCAACTATGACACTTTTAAGATGGCGGCACTAGGCCTTGGTCCAAGATGTGCAGAAATATGGACATATATGAGACCCTTTCTAAGGGAAAAAATTATAATTCAAAACATTTTTTTCAGCTATTATGCACTAAATTCAATGTACTTATGGATATTATAATTACTTTCTACAAAATCTGCTAGGAAACAAAACCCAAAATTCTACACACTGCAGGTTTAAGGGATGGAACAGGAGACAGAGTGTGACATGGTCGGCCCCTACTACATGAACCAATGCTTATGGAATCCTGGGAAACATTTCTTATTTCTGCTATTTTTGTTCAAATTATTTTGTGCTATTTTGGTCGCACCATCACCAGATGTTTGCGTGTCAAAAATAGCATCAAACCAAAATGTTGCTAAAAGATGAGCTCATATTGAAGCTATAGCAGACACAGACATCAATGAAAGCACAACATACTTCTGTCTTTGAGTGTTGGGGGAAAACAGTCACAGCTGCGTAGCATGCAGTAAATGTCCATACATGATGAAACACAGCTCTGGAAAAAAATGAAGAGACCACTCCAAATGTTCAGTGTCTCTCGTTTGACTATTTATAGGCATATGTTTAGAATGAGTAGAATGAACATGTTGGTTTTGCTCTATAAATAACTGACAACATTTCTACCAAATTCCAATACATTTTCTTTTTATCATTAAGAGCATTTTATTTTCAATTTTTTTTAGATTATTTTTTGGCATTTTCAAGCTTTATTAGACAGTACAGAGTTGAAATGGGGAGACAGAGACAGAGAGAGAGAGACAGAGAGGGGGGATGACCTGCAGAAAAGGTCCATGGGTCAGATTTGAACCCACGACAACTGCAATGAAGGCCGTAGCCGATATGATACACGCTCTATCCACTACACCACCGGAGCACCCCAATTAAGAGCATTTTCTATTCGTAATATAGAGATGAAGATTTAAGAAAAATCCAGACTGGTCTCTTAATATTTTCCAGAGCCGTATATATAAACCTGTTGGAACGAGAACTAAGAGTGACATCAGAGGTCTTGTTCGAGAGTCTCAAACGAAATGCCCCCCCCCCCCCCCCCCCCTCCATACCCCCCCCCCCCCCCCCCTCCATACCCCCCAAAAAAATAAATCCCACAATTCCCTGGACAAATTCCACAGTAACCACGGACACGCCTGTATAGTTACGATCACAGCTTTGATGTCACGCTTCAGTGGTTGTCTATGGGCAGATTTCTGGGCCGTTGTCTAGAAGGCAGTCACGGTGCATTCCTGGCTAATGTGATGTGATGGTTCGAATTAGTGGCAGTTTAGTCTGTGTGTTTGCAGCCGTGCTTACAAAAGTAGTTTGATGCCTAAAAATAGTCCAATTTGTGTCAAAGGGCGAAAAAATACCAACATTTTAGTAGTGCAGGTGTTGGCTTGCATCATGTGACCTTCCCCTCGTGAATGCTCTGTGTATCAAACTGTTATAAATGTAATAATAAACATCGTAGACGTAGAGTTGTGCATGTCATTTTCTCCTCTCTACCCCTCTCTTTCACACTGTGGAATAAAAGCATGAAAAATGCCCAAAAAATAATTAGAAAAAAAAGAAAAAAATCAGGATATGTCCCCCCATCAATATTTAGAAGGGGTAAATGTGTCACTTTGTGTGTGTGTGTGTGTGTCTGTGTGTGTGAGACAGAGCGAGATAGAGAGAGAGAGAGAGAGAGAGAGAGAGAGAGAGAGAGAGAGAGAGAGAGGGAGAGAGAGAGAGGGGGAGAGAGAGGGAGAGAGAGAGAGAGAGAGAGGGAGAGAGGGGGAGAGAGAGAGAGAGAGAGAGAGGGGGAGAGAGAGAGAGAGGGAGAGAGGGGGAGAGAGAGAGAGAGAGAGGGGGAGAGAGAGACCCCCCTTCTCCGAATAACATTTGAGAGGGGTGGAAACATTTCTATATCCTTCTGACCTGTACTTATATATTTCCCAAAAATTTCATACAACCCTGGACCGTAAAAGTCCCCAGAATTCAGGAAATGAAGTGTTTGACGTCAAAACACACACACACACACACACACACACACACACACAACCCCCCCCCCCCCCAAGTTTGAAATTAAACCTACGTCAGAGAATTAACACCTTCAGAATGTCTTGTGGGCTCATTCAGAAAAACTTGTGTCTGTCAGTCATTTGCATTCCGCCCCCCCCCCCCCGCCCCCCAGCCGCTATTCATTTCTGCATTCCTCAAATTCCTGCCTGCAACTGAGGTCAGAAGAGTGTGTGTGTGTGTGTGTGTGTGTGTGTGTGTGTGTGTGTGTGTGTGTGTGTGTGTGTGTGTGTGTGTGTGTGTGTGTGTGTGTGAGAGAGAGAGAGAGAGAGACAGACATACACGGCGGAAAAGATCAAATGTAGAAAGATATCCGGAGCGTGGGTGGTTGGGGAAATGATTAGTGGCCCTGTTGTTAAAACCACTATTTAGGCCAAGCCCACTCCTAACACACACACACACACACACACACACACACACACACACACTCACACAGAGTTAAACACACACACAGCCACCCCTGCATTACCCCATATGGCAACATTATCCCCGTTGACAAAAGGAGGACGCGCGACCGTTATGACGTCGCTTCATTCTGTTTCCGTGCATCACTTTCACTGGCACAAAGTTCAGCCGCGCAGACACACACACACACACACACACACACACACACACACACACTCAGCAGTTAGTGAATAGAACCGCATGTGGTCCATCCAACCCCCTCAGGATCACACTAACGTAGACATTTTTTTAAAATTTAAAGGTGCAGTGTGTAGAATTTACTGGCATTTTTTTCAGAATAGACTTGGTAGAAAAGGAATATACTGTAGTATTCAAAAGTATGGTTTAATCAATGAGTCGGGTGCACGCCATGTTTCTACAGTAGCACAGACGGGACAAACTTAACGGCCTTGCGTGTTTTTATATATAGCCGGCGTCCTGGGGAAATGCACCTGTTGGAAGACCAAGAAGAAGAAGAAGAAGAAGAAGTACTATAGAAACAATTTTAGTTGTTGTACATTTTTTTCGCTTTTTTTAATTGTACATTTGTTTGAACAATTTCAAAAGAATTCACGAAAAATCATTTATGAAAAAAAAAAAAAAAAAAAAAAAAAAGTTGCATTTGGCTGGTGTTCAGAAAGTGTCACTTATCAAGTCTCATGTATCCTGGCGGGAGGAGATTAGGTTCTAATGCACAATCATTTCACACGAACAGGAAACTCTCGCTGCAGCTTCTTGGAAATTCTGCGACGTCATTCATTCTACAGTTGCAGTTTTTGATATCTGACCCCCTGACGTTGCAGTTAAGCCAAACTGCCACCACTACACAAATCCAGTGAGTAAGATAGTGTCGGTCCAATTCTCCAATTAGTGTCCATTTAGGTTTTTAGCTGACACTTTAATCCAGTTTAACTGTGTGTGTGTGTGTGTGAATGTGTGTGTGTATGAGTGTGTGAGTAATTGAGTGACTTATTGAACCTGCTCATACTCCCGAAAATTTCCATTCACACACGACCAATCTGGAAAAGTAATTGTGGGAAAAGTGATGCCACCCTGTGAACTTTTGACTGCCAACGCAAAATGTGCAAAATATCTGCAAACTTTTCCATACTGCCGGCAACTAAACCATGCCAACATTGATGGGTCTCTGATTCCTCCTCCCAGTAACCATGAGGTCTCTGGTTCCTCCTCCCAGTAACCATGAGGTCTCTGGTTCTTCCATGTAACCATGAGGTCTCTGGTTCCTCCATGTAACCATGAGGTCTCTGGTTCCTCCTCCCAGTAACCATGAGGTCTCTGGTTCCTCCTCCCAGTAACCATGAGGTCTCTGGTTCCTCCCAGTAACCATGAGGTCTCTGGTTCCTCCTCCCAGTAACCATGAGGTCTCTGGTTCCTCCTCCCAGTAACCATGAGGTCTCTGGTTCCTCCATGTAACCATGAGGTCTCTGGTTCCTCCTCCCAGTAACCATGAGGTCTCTGGTTCCTCCATGTAACCACGAGGTCTCTGGTTCCTCCCAGTAACCATGAGGTCTCTGGTTCCTCCTCCCAGTAACCATGTGGTCTCTGGTTCCTCCTCCCAGTAACCATGAGGTCTCTGGTTCCTCTTCCCAGTAACCATGAGGTCTCTGGTTCCTCCTCCCAGTAACCATGAGGTCTCTGGTTCCTCCATGTAACCACGAGGTCTCTGGTTCCTCCCAGTAACCATGAGGTCTCTGGTTCCTCCTCCCAGTAACCATGTGGTCTCTGGTTCCTCCTCCCAGTAACCATGAGGTCTCTGGTTCCTCTTCCCAGTAACCATGAGGTCTCTGGTTCCTCCTCCCAGTAACCATGAGGTCTCTGGTTGGATCCCCGGCACCGGACAGGAGGGTGCTAGTAGTAAAACTAGTGGTGGCTGTTATTCCATCTAAGGTGTCCATTATCTCTACCATTGTGTCCTTGAGCAAGACACTTAACCCCAAAACTGCTCCAGGGGCGCTGTACTGCGGCTGACCCTGCGCTCTGACCCCCTCAGAAGTGGAAGACTTGAGAGGAGATATGAGAAAAGACAAATTTCCATGTGGCCTGGGTAAAATTGACCAGATTGAGTATGGAATTTAAACATTTGGTTGAGGTAGAGGAAGTTTGTTGTCTTAAAGGTGCAGTCAGTGATTCTGGAGAACGCTTGTTGTCAAAATCACTTTCCGTCAAAACCAGTGAATATCTCCTCACAATCCGCTACCTGTCCACTGTGTGTGCGCGCTGAGTAAAATCCAGTGTTAATCCACAGCCTAGGCTCTGTAAACAGGCATGTTGCTAGCTACTGTACAGTGGGCCCCCCTTTGTTTACATTCCAGTTTACAGAGCCTAGGCTGTGGATTAACACTGGATTTTTTTTTCAAATCACACACAGTACAGACAGGTAGTAGATCGCGAGGAGATATTCACGGATTTTGACAAGAGTTCTCCGGTATCACTGACTGAAACTCTGGTTACATCTAGTATCAAACTAAACTGTGGCTTCCTGACAGAGACACAGATGACTTTCACTGAGGGGAAACTGAAGGTTCATTGGAAAAATAAGTAATTTGAGATTTAAAGGTGCAGTGTGTAAAAAAAAAAAAAAAATCAAAACATTTTTCTCAGCTATTATGCACTAAATTAAATGTACTCATGGATATTATTATTACTTTTTACAAAATCTGCTAGGAAATAAAACCCAAAATTCTACACACTGCAGGTTTAAGAATTTTAAGTCATAAAACTCTGGCGAATTATGCAGTTAAAACCTCAACTTCCAGAAAAGAAGGAACCAGTCTGTGTCAGCAAGGAAGTTATACCATTTAAAGCTGTAGTGCGTAACTTAATAAAAAATATGAATTAAGGTTGGTTACATTGAAGCCATTTGCCAAACGAGTTGACACAAAGTTGATTAAGCCTATTATCAGCTCCACAAAACTCTCTCTGTATTTCTCAGTATGGCAGTGTTTACAAACTGGTCCCCCTCCCCGCCCCCCGAAAAATCCCAAGAAGAGCCCAAGAAATGTTTCAGTTGTTGATTCAACTTCTAAGAAAAAAACCTGGACGTACAGCAGAAGGTATAAAATCCATGCGCGGTCACTGGAGGCTTTTCCTCATGTAGCTACGTCGACAGTGTTGTTGTAATTACTCAGAATTCCTCATTGGGGGACTTCAGAAGTTACGCACTACAGCTTTAAAAATATCTGGAAAAAAATCATATCCTTTCTTGTGAACTCTAGAAATACATAGTAAAGAGGAAGTGAAGTGACATGTTAATAACAATACCACACTCTGTAAACTGCCCAGTACATGACCACAGACTATATTAGGGGTGGAGCGAATGGTTTATTGTAGCAGAGAGTGATTTGTCTATATTGGAAAAGGACTTTCTGTTTACTTAAGTCTCGAAAGCATTTTATTATTAATGGCCTGTGTGGCTGAGCTGTCCTCACTTCAATTACACACTAGACTTTTTTCCCTTTAAAGGTGCAGTGTGTAAAATGACATCATCAAGAAAGTTCTAGAAAGTTCTCAAAAGTTCTAGAAAGTTCTAGAAAGTTCTAGAATGCAACGCTCCCTGGGTAACCCCACCCCTTTCGAATAATAACAGAAGCTACAGTGGCCTTCAAGGACAAGAACAATTCTGAATTCTGAACAATGCACCTGATGACATTCCAACTATGACGCTTCAAACATGGCGGCGCCCATGTCTTGGTCCAAGGTATGGAGAAATTTGGATATATAAGAGACCCTTTCTAAGGGGAAAAAAAATAATTCTAAAAAAAATGTTCAGCTATTGTACACTAAATTAAACGTACTTATGGATTTTATAATTATTTTCTACCAAGTCTGCCACGGAAAAAATCCTAAAATTCTACACACTGAAGGTTTAAGTTTCAAGGTGTTTAAAATGTTGCCGAAGACTCTGACATTGGCCTTTAAAACAAGTTGAGACTTTTTGAAACTCCTATGTTTTTTTTTATTATAATTTTTTATCATATTTATTTTTTAATTTCTTTCATGTTGTGTTTAAAGGTGCTACAGACATTCATTTGACTCTGACATTTAATTATTATTTTGTTCATGCCTTCTTGTTATATATCCAGGAGTTCACTGTAAATAAGCATTTTTCTCCTTTTTTTAAATTGAAAAAAATGTTGAGAAAAAAATAAAATAAATCTGAACATTTTGATTTCAAAATAGATTAAAAAAAATACATGTACCTACAAATAGAAATGTGCAAATAGAAATTAGAAAAATAGAAAAACAAATTATGTTTCAAAAAAGAAGAGGCTTTCAGGGCTTGAGTGTCTTACGAGTTCAATGTGATGCGGTATTTAAAAAAATTTATAAAATATCTGAATAAAAATAATAAGTGTTTCACTTTGTTGCATCTGGCTTAGTGCAGCCAAAACTGTTTTTTTTTACCAAACTAAAGTTGATGGAATAGCTGAGAAAGTGAGGTGATGACATCAGGAGGGGGAGGGGGGAGGGGGGAGGGGGGAGTTTCACAATGTGGTACTTTTTGATTTCTCCAGATTATTTTATCATTTAATCTTTTTACTTCCTTTCAGATGAGTATAGGTAGGAGGGGTTGTGTGTGTGTGTGCGTGTGTGTGTGTGTGTGTGTGTGTGTGTGCGTGTGTGTGTGTGTGTGTGTGTGTGTGTGTGTGTGTGTGTTTGTGTGTGTGTGTATGTGTTGATTCTAGTGTTTTATTACTTTATTGGTTTACTTCCTTCAGATAAACTTCAACAATCAACAAAACCAGAAATGTGAGGCTTTTTCAGAAGGGGGGGGGTAGTGTGTGTGTGTGTGTGTGTGTGTGTGTGTGTGTGTGTGTGTGTGTGTGTGTGTGTGTGTGTGTGTGTGTGTGTGTGTGTTGGGGGGGCAGGCTGTCCAGCGTGGGCGTTGATGCTTGAATGGCGATGACTAAGGTGATGTGTCATACTCCTTTCTATAAAAGGGAACTTTTACATTTTGTCAAACACAACACACACACGCACACACGCGTACAGTTCACACACACACTCTCACACACACTCTCACACACTCACTCACTGACTGACTGGACTCAGAAAAAGGAGGTTTTGTTTACAACAGCAGAAGCAACAAAAGATGAAATGTAAGTTTTTGATTATGATACTTTTGAGAGAGTGAGTAAAGATGTGTGTGTGTGTGTGTGTGTGTGTGTGTGTGTGTGTGTGTGTGTGTGTGTGTGTGTGTGTGTGTGTGTGTGTGTGTGTGTGTGTGTGTGTGGAGGAGGGGGGCGGTTACTACACGTGCTCTTAACTTGTATATACTCAGCCTGAGTGACTTTGAAAGACTGTGTGAGTGAGAGAATGAATGGATGAATGGATGGATGAATGGATGGATGAATGGATGGATGGATGGATGGATGCAAGTTAAAGTTTACATGTAATTAAGTTTCTTTCTCTTTTGATTTTCACCATGAAGCTGTTTGGTGTCAGATTGGCTGCTCCTGTGTGTGTGTGTGTGTGTGTGTGTGTGTGTGTGTGTGTGTGTGTGTGTGTGTGTGTGTGTGTGTGTGTGTGTGTGTGTGTGTGTGTGTTCCAGGGAATTTCCCTTATACTTTTTGAACCAGTCAGCATAATGATTGAGTCCGATAGCAGCATCAGCCTTATTGTAGTAAACATCTATTCTTGCATATTTACAAAAACAAAAATCCAGTGTTAATACACAGCCTAGGCTCTGTAAACAGACATGTTGCTATAGCTACAACGGACCCCCCCCCCCCTTTTTTTTTTACACACCCGTTTTACAGACCCTAAGCTGTGTATTAACTAAGCGAGGAGATATTCACTGATTTTGACAACAAGATGCATACTACTTCTTGTTTGCTATTCTACATACTAAAGCTTATCAAAATTATCATCTAGTTAGCATGCAGTATGCTACAATTGAGACGTACTTTTACTTCTTTATTTCATCCTAACATGGCTCCTTGATCTTGCCTCTTGCCGTCTCATCACTGGTTGTTTTCATACGGAGGCTCAGTCCATGTGACGTCACTTCCGGTGCGCAGTGGATTGTGGGTCAGAATCGCCCCAAAAAAGCTTGAATGATTTTAACACTAAAAAGTCTAAATGTAGTAGGGCATTCAGGTGTGTTTCAGCATGCTGCGTCCGACCACATGTATTGGGACAAACTAAATATTTTTTCCTACTGTACTAAATAGCAGGGAAGTGTGGGGAATGGAATGTAGCCATGTTTTTTTATGAATGAGTTGTGTGTGTGTGTGTGTGTGTGTGTGTGTGTGTGTGTGTAGCAGTGAAGGTGGGCTCTGTTTTTGGGTGAATTCTTGGATTATGATGTCACTCCCACAGGTGTTATTACGGGCCGCGTAATGTGTGTTCCGTGACTTTGAAGTTGCAGGTGAAAGACCACTGTCGGTCGATCACTGTTTAAGTAAACAGGAGCAGGAGCCTTTTGAACTGCGAGTGAGTGTGTGTGTGTGTGTGTGTGTGTGTGTGTGTGTGTGTGTGTGTGTGTGTGTGTGTGTGTGTGTGTGTGTGTGTGTTTGTTTGACTGAGAGAGAGTGAGTTAGTGCATGCTCTGTGCGTGTGTGTGTGTGTGTGTGTGTGCGCGC
>OX442367.1:2222775-2227775 GCA_949357725.1 Hyperoplus immaculatus | reverse complement strand
GTAAATTACTGTCTGACCTAGTTCTGTTTATTTTTTTTATTTTTTTTATTTTTTTTTAATTTACGTGATGCAGGACAAGACAGGTGAATGACATAACATTAGGTGAGGGACATGACAATTTAAGTGTTCACATTTAAGACAGAACGGAAGAGACAAAAACAAGCAGGAGGTCATTGCATATTTTTACATTGTTATTGACAGGTTGTGTGTGTGTGTGTGTGTGTGTGTGTGTGTGTGTGTGTGTGTGTGTGTGTGGTGTGTGTGTGTGTGTGTGTGTGTCTGACCCATTTCTGTTTCTAAAGCTTGATGTCGAGAATTCTTGTTGTCCCCTCACGATCCGCTACCTGTCCGTACTGTGTGTGTGCGCTAAAAAAACAATCCAGTTTTAATAAGCAGCCTAGGCTCTGTTAATGGGCATGTTGCTAGCTTTACGGCGGGCCTCTTTGTTTACATACACTTTCTTTACATTCCTGTTTACAGAGCCTAGGCTGTGTATTAACACCATATTTGTCTTCCTGTGCAGTGAGGAGATATTCACTGATTTTGAAAAAATTTGAATTTGACCACAACCGTTCCCCAGAGTCACTGACTCCACATTTAATGATTATCTTACTGTTGCATCAGACGCAAACAGCTGCCTCCTCCAGATTCCTTGTGTGACGTGTGTGTGTGTGTGTGTGTGTGTGTGTGTGTGTGTGTGTGTGTGCGTGTGTGTGTGTGTGTGTGTGTGTGTGTGTGTGTGTCTTAATATATTTAGGTTGGAAATAACAATGTGCTGTCGGTGCATTTTTGTGGTTTTCTCTCTGGCTCACAGACACAAGTCCTAGTGGGTCTTTGAGACGCCAATGCTACACCCAGTCAAATTCACACACACACACACACACACACACACACACACACACACACACACACACACACACACACACACACACACATGATAGCCACCTGTTGTACCGACTGTTGGTGCAGCTGTACACTCAGTGAACACACACAACTGACTGTTATCCTGCTGGTTCACTGCTTAAGATAATGTCGACCGTGTGCTGCACTTTGAACATGTTCTATTGTTGTATATGTGATAGATGGTTATGAATTTAAAGGAACACTTCACCCATACGGAACCGGCGTTCTATCATTATAAAATCGCTATTATAATATAATGAATGAGGTTTTTCTTCCCTCAGTCTTCCCTTGGCCCAGCTGTCCTGTTAATCCTAACCTTTACTGTGATGTCACAAGAAGGAAACTGTAGGGTTAGACAGTGAGACCATGAAGCACTCTTTCTGCCTTTTCTCAGGCTAAGATGATCCGATTAAAATTGTTTTGCACATTTATACTAAATAGGATCTCCGAGTTCAATACACCTTCATATTCCAACTGGTGAAGTCGGTCTTTAAGCTTAAAGGTGGAGTCAGTGATTCTTGGCGCTTTTGTCAAAATCACTTTTTTCTGCTCAAAATCAGTGAATATATCCTCATGATATGCTACCTCTCCGAACTGTGTATGTGCGATAAAACAAGAGTGGTGTTGATACAACGCCTAGACTCTGTAAACTGCCCATTCACAAAGCCTAGGCTCTGTAAACTGCCCATTCACAAAGCCTAGGCTCTGTAAACTGCCCATTCACAAAGCCTAGGCTCTGTAAACTGCCCATTCACAAAGCCTAGGCTCTGTAAACTGCCCATTCACAAAGCCTAGGCTCTGTAAACTGCCCATTCACAAAGCCTAGGCTGTGTATTTACACTGGATTGCTTGGAGCGCACACAGAGTACACACAATCAAAGTAAAGAAAAATATATTCACAACCACGTCAATACGTCAAGACAAAACACTTTTAACAATTTTCGTAAACAAATTCTAAAACTAGTATTTTTTTCTGTTCTTGTGTGTTTTCAGTATTCCATGACTCCGCCCCCTGTCTCATCCACCTGCTGCTATTGGCTGAGCTGTTCGTCCAATCAGCTTCCTCGTCTCGACACACCAACAGTCACTCTCTCTGTGGAATGTTCGGGTCAATGATTCCGAGAGTGGAACGCCTGATGAACTTATCCAAGAAACTACATCAGTTGGTAAGATTCAATGCCACACAGTAGCATTTCAATAATTTATACCTACAGACAGACAGACAGACAGACAGACAGACAGACGGATAGATAGACAGAGAGACAAACAGACAGAAATAAATTAAGACAGACAGACAGACAGACAGACAGACAGACAGACAGACAGAAAGAAAGAAAGAAAGAAAGAAAGAAAGAAAGAAAGAAAGAAAGAAAGAAAGAAAGAAAGAAAGAAAGAAAGAAAGAAAGAAAGAAATTAAGACAGGCAGACACACAGACAGACAGAGAGACAGACAGACGGACAGACGGACATACAGACAGACAGAAAGAAAGAAAGACAGACAGACAGACAGACAGAAAGAAAGAAAGACAGACAGACAGACGGACGGACGGACGGACGGACGGACGGACGGACGGACAGACAGACAGACAGACAGACAGACAGACAGACAGACAGACAGGCAGGCAGGCAGACAGACAGACATACATTCAAAGGTTCAGTTATATTATCTTGTAAATGTATGTGTGTGTGTTTGAATAAACCTTTATTTCTCCTCATGTTTCCAACAGTCAGACGAAGAACTCATGACCTTCTACGATCTGGAAAACAGACTGGAGAGCCTTCCTCACATACCTCACACTGCAGAGCACTTCAACTCATTAAAGGTGCAGTATGTAATGTGACATCATCAAGAAAGTTCTACAAAGTTCTAAAATGCAACGCTCCCTGGGTAACCCCAACCCTTTAGAATAATAACAGAAGCTACAGTGGCCTTCAGGGACAAGAACCATTCTAAATTTTAAACAATGCACCTGATGACATTCCAACTATGACACTTTCAAGATGGCGGCACTAGGCCTTGGTCCAAAATATGCAGAAATATGGACATATATGAGATCCTTTCTAAGGGAAAAAATAATAATAAAAAAAAAAAAATTCAGCTATTATGCACAAAATTAAATGTACTTATGGATATTATAATTACTTTCTACAAAATATGCTAGGAAATAAAACCCAAAATTCTACACACTGCAGGTTTAAAGGTAAAATTAATGTGTTGCTCCACACGTTCTTAAAGGTGGAGTCAGTGATTCTGGAGAACACTTGTTGTCAAAATCACTTTTTTAAGTGTAACCAGTGCATATCTGCTCACGATCCACTACCTGTCCGTACTGTGTGTTCGCTGAAAAAAAAAATCTGGGGTTAATACACAGCCTAGGCTTTGTAAACTGGTATTTAAACAAAGGGGGCCTATCCTAGCTACATGCCACTTTACATAACAATAGCTGTGTATTAACACTGGATATTTTTTCAGCACACACAGTACAGACAGGTAGCAGATCATGAGGAGTCTTCCCTCAGTCTTCCCTTGGCCCAGCTGTCCTGTCAATCCTAACCCTACATTTCCCCATGAGTGATGTCACACATGGGAAAATATAGGGTTAGGCAGTGAGACCATAAAACGCTCTTTCTGCCTTTTCTCAGGCTAGGATGAACCGATTTCTAAACTTTTTACACATGTATACTACACAGGATCTCAGAGTTCAATACACCTTCATATTCTCACCAGTGAAGTAGGTCTTTAAGGTTTTTTCTGTGTCTGTTGTCCCTGCAGGTGAATGAGTCTCTGGCCCAGCTGTTAGGGTTTGCTCGGTCCTTCAAGCTGCATGTTGATTGGCTGATAGAAGGAAAGGAAAACGTGTCAGTGTCCTCCCCGTCAGCAGAGGGTGCCAGCACACACCTACTGCAGCTGACCAACCTCATTAATGCTTCCCTGCACCAGGTAAGAACAATAGAATACCTACAGACAGACAGACAGACAGACAGACAGACAGAGAGGCAGACAGACAGACAGACAGACAGACATGCAGGCACACAGACAGACAAGCAGGCAGACAGACGGATGGACAGACAGACAGACAGACAGACTGGCAGGCAGGCAGACAGACATACGGACGGGCACACAGGCAGACAGACAGAGAGGCAAGCAGACAGACAGACAGACAGACAGACAGACAGACACACAGACACACAGACTGACAGACATAGAGGCAGACAGACAGACATAAAAGTTGCATTTTTGTAATGCTACTGTAACCACAGTAGGCCAATATGGTTTAGGTCATTTTCATGGAGAATTTGGAAGATATTTGTATCCAGAAATAAAATAGAATTCTTAACATTAAAGGTGAATAATACAGTTTGCCCATCAATCCATATAATATGGAATCATGATGCCAGAAAAACCAGCCATTTACATTTATTTAAATTATTTTTTATTTGTACACACCTACTTCTTTCATTTCATTTCATCTCTTATTTTGAAAAATTTTTTTAAAAAAATAAGCAAGTATGACACATCATACAAATACACAGAACACGAAACAACAATAATTATGAAGATTCATAAACAATATTTATATAATAAATGTAGTGTCTGTGTCCTACTTCTTAACCTCTAAACTTGAACCATTGTTCTTTCTTTCTTCAGATTGGTGAAGCGGTCCCTCCCTCTCCCTCTGCCTCTCTCTCTCCCTCTCTCTCTCCCTCTCTCTCTGCCTCTCTCTCTCCCTCTCCCTCTCCCTTTCCTTCTCCCTCTCTCTCTCTCCCCGTCATCTCAACGGCTTTCGAAGAACTCCGGTTCTCCATCGAGATCTCAGAACGTTTACAAGTATTCTGTCACTGGACCAAACGGGTTCTAAGACATCTGAAGAACCTCTCCCGCTGCCCCAGACGTTAGGCAACTCAAAACGGGGTTCCACAAAACCACTGTTTGTTTGTTTTTGATTTTGTTTTTATTTAAAAAGGTGCTACGAGGAACTTTTAAATATTTCTGAAACAGTCTTAATTTTTCCTCTGATGATCATAAATGACATGTTACAGCAAACGAGACCATCAGTGCAAAGAAAGCTATTTTTATATAGTTTTTCTTAATGCCT
>OX442367.1:2205275-2217775 GCA_949357725.1 Hyperoplus immaculatus | reverse complement strand
GTTCTCACAAAAATAGTCATACACACACACAAACACACACACACACACACACAAACACACACACACACACACACACACACACACACACACACACACACACACACACACACACACACTTCCAGGGGGAGGAGTGGAGGTGAGGACAGACACACTGTAGGATAAAAGTTCCAGCAGCAGCGGGCGAGCTTGTGTGAGCGAGAGTTTTTCTTCTGACACACACACACACACACACACACACACACACACACACAGGGGGACCGAAGAGACGTATGAGGCTTTACAAACGGCTGCATCTGTTGAATTAAAGACAGGACGAGCGTTTTGGAAGCTTTGCACAGATTTCTCGTTGAAGATTTGCAGCGTTGTGATTCACCACAGCTGCAGAATGACAGTAAGTCTTTTCTTTTACTGCCCCGACACCAACACTGGGTCGGATCTGTATTTGTATTGCATTTTTTATTCTGTCATTTCATTGAACATGATAGGATAATACAAACACAAATACTCAAATAACATTCACATGTTATGTTCTAAAGGGGGTGGGAAGAAATTGATATATTTTCCAGTCCTAACACCTCTTATTTTGGCAACTTACTTTGCAACCCTCATTCAATGGTGAGTTCACTGAATATGTGAAGAAAATTTATTTTTATTTTTATTATTTGTAGCTTGGCTTCTGAGATATCCATCTTCTAACTGCTTCAAAATACAATGGAGGTGAATGGAAATTAATGTGTGGCGCGCTCAGCATTCGCTTACTGCTTTCTAAGAAATGCATTGAGAGAGAGATCACAATAGGTTGAGATTGAATTATCAAATGTAGAATGTCATGTTACCAGTATGATCGAATAATTTCACAAGAAAGTTCAATGTATGTCAAATGTATCTATATGATTTGCTTTGAATGGCTAACTTACATATTTCAGAGGAGTCATAATTGCCTTTTTAGATGTATAAATATGTATTCTTTTGCAGTGTGTCATACCGCAAAAGACAGAAAATCCAGTTTAAAGTCATGTTTTATAAAACCTACTATAAGTATTTCCCCCGTGAGGTATTTAGTTAGGATGCATATTTCTTTGTTTAGTATACATTCACACTTACACCAGTCATGCATCTTATCAGTCCAAAATGGGCTTCTCTTTCCAAAATCTATAGAGAAAATGTTGTCAATTTATTTTATTTATTTTAAGTTTTATGAATATTTTAGACACACTATATGGTTTTTTTGCAGATTTTTGCAGTTAAACTTTTGGGCCGGCATAACTATAAGAACTTCCTTTTTACATATCGCGATGATTGAATTGTAACAGTTAAATTGCTACATGTAAACAAAGCAATTCTTGAAATAAATTCACCAAGAATTTTTTTTGGTAACGCAGCAACATGATATACAGTATCAGTGACATTACGAGACTTTGACGTCTCATTCAACATGATTTATGACTTGGAAGTAGTTTGGAAGTTTCAATCGCCTACGTCAACTTAATCTTCGCAAATATCAACTTGAAAACGATATCCTAGCAATGATATCTGCTTATTAATGTTGAAAATAGTTTGCATTAGTTCTTAGGTGTTGTTTGGTGTGCTCAAATAATGTTGAAATTTGCGTTAAAGTCATTAACATTCGAGCTATTTGGCTAAAAGTGAAATTTGAGTTGACGTGTGGCATCCTGTCAGTCAACACACCGATGTTTGTGATCCACGGAGATTCATTTCCATGTAGAGTGACATCACCACACACACACACACACACACACACACACAGACAGACAGACAGACAGACAGACAGACAGACGGACAGACCCACACACAGACAGATGGACAGACACACACATGCAAGCACGCACGCACACACACACACACACACACAGACAGACAGACGGACAGACACACACACAAAGACACACAGACGGACAGACACACACACATGCAAGCGCGCACACACACACAGACACACGGACGGACAGCCACACACATGCAAGCACACACACACACACACACACACACACACGCAGCAGTCATTCCACGTCTAGCCTTGTGTGTGTGTGTTATGTAACATGCAGTCTGGAGTTGTACTGGTTGAGACCGGTGTCATCCTCCTCTCCTCCTGCACATGTCACCTACACTGCTGAATACACTCTCAACCCCTTTAATGCATTTGACTTTCCTTAGCTTGTATCTGAAAATAGATGATTAGGGTTAAAATAAAGCTTCTTGCTAAATGATCAACAATGTTCAGTGGAAAATTATATTTCAAGTTTTTCAGATGATCAGAAATATGTGTGTGTGTGTGTGTGTGTGTGTGTGTGTGTGTGTGTGTGTGTGTGTGTGTGTGTGTGTGTGTGTGTGTGTGTGTGTGTTCACGTGTGTGTCTGTCTATCTGTCTGTCTGTCTGTCTGTCTGTCTGTCTGTCTGTGTGTGTGTGTGTGTGTGTGTGTGTGTGTGTGTGTGTGTGTGTGTGTGTGTGTCTGTGTGTGTTTCTTAGCAAATGAAAAGTTGATGTGTGTAGCCCTATGTTGTTGGTACACTTAATCCAACGGGGAAAGCGCTTGGGTTTAGGGTTCAATTCCCACCGAGACCCCCACCACTGATTATGCAGTCAGACAAAGACATAGTGCTGATAGATTAGACATGGACATATGGCTCAAAGGCCATGGCAACCCTCACAAATAAATATATGACATTAACGTTTGGGTTTCTCAATAAACTGTTTACAATAATCGGATAAAAAATCATAAATATTTTAAAAGTCTTAAAGCTGCAGTGTGTAGAATTTTGGGTTTTATTTCCCAGCAGATTTTGTAGAAAGTAATTATAATATCCATAAGTACGTTTAATTTAGTGCATAATAGCTGAACATTTTTTTTTTAATTATTATTTTTTCCCTTAGAAAGGGTCTCATATTTCTGCATATTTTGGACCAAGGCCTAGTGCCGCCATCTTGAAAGTGTCATAGTTGGAGTGTCATCAGGTGCATTGTTAAACATTTAGAATTGTTCTTGTCCTTGAAGGCCACTGTAGCTTCTGTTATTATTCTAAAGGGTTGGGGTTACCCAGGGAGTGTTGCATTCTAGAACTTTGTAGAACTTACTTGATGATGTCATATTACACACTGCACATTTAAAAATGTATTGTGTGTGCTGCACTGTCTCTGCAACTCAAAATATCAAGAAACATTTATATAAAAACAATAACTGAAGCCATGGAGACGGTTTGATACGGCCACGCCCACACAGTCCAGTAAAACGTTCTAGTTAATAAACTGTTCTATAATATTTAGATGGGAAAAAAATCATTCTCCGGAAAAGAATTTTGCCAAAAATGTCGCGAGTGCTTCTAGAATTTGTGTGTGTGTGTTTGTTAGTGTGTGAATTAATTCCCACCGTAAGTTAGAATTCACAGTATCCGTGTGTATGTGTGTATGACACATTCTTAGCATAACATTGTTTTCTAATGGGCAGTAATGAGACGTTCCGAGACACCTAATCCCCACCCGGGCCTGAGGGGCACAGCTGTGGTGGAAACATCAACCCTTAAACCAGACAAAACAAAAAGAGCTGTGTCTGTCTCTGTGTGTGTGTGTGTGTGTGTGTGTGTGTGTGTGTGTGTGTGTGTGTGTCTGTCTGTCTGTCTGTCTGTGTGTGTGTGTGTGTGTGTGTCGAGGATTTCATGAGGCTATTTAAGAGACATGTTTATACACCGAGGATAAGCGTTGCTATGAGAACGATCATCACGGCAACAGTTGCGTTAAATTCCAGGGAGCTCAAACAGATTTCACTGTGCCAATATTCACCCACTAGCAATGCTCTGTTCATTCTTAATATCAAACAAAACAGTGGACATATATCTTCATTTACGCAGTCTTTCTTTAACAATTAATCCACAAGTTTTTTTATTTTATTTTGGAATATTTAGTGGCATAAAGTGGTGAAAGTTCTAGATTGCAGCGCTCCCTCGCTGACTCCGTTCTTTGGGAGAATTTACAGAAGCTGCTTTAATTTTCCAAGCGATTAGTCATTAAAGCATACTTTAGATCATATTATATTCCCATTTCCTCCAAGTCTGTTCAAAAAAAGTGCCAATAAATTCTACGCACTGCACCTTTAATAGGATCCAACTGTATGGAATCAACCCAGAACATTGCGAGAATCCTGCCACCAAAGCTACATCATTAAATCTGCTCTATGTAACTGAAGCCAGAAAGCAAAACTGGACAATGTACAGTCGGTAATAATAACATTAACGACGGCTGCCTTTCCATCAAGCAGTTAAATTATACGGCCGGCCGCGGGGTTTTGCTTTTTGATAACGCTGCTGGTGCCATTAACTTATCGCCCAGTTAAACCAGGCTTGTAGCCAACACTGCCAAATGTACTTCTGTGGTGAGGCCAAAAGCAAAAGCGTGCAGGGGAAGTAGTGGGCTAAAAACAGCAATATGCAGTCGACTATAGACTATAGAATAAATAACTAAATACATCTTCACCTCATCACTTGATATTGTGGAAAGACTTGAGGCAGTGGTGGATGAAGCCATTTTTAGTAACTATAGCTTCTTGTCCTTGAAGGCCACCGTAGCTTGATGCAACTAAATGTTCCGATATTACACACTGCACCTTTAATTTGTAGGGGAGGGTTAATATCTTGTGGTGTTCTTCTATCTCACTTCTGCTAACCTTTTTGTACGGTGTGTGTGTGTGTGTGTGTGTGTGTGCGTGCGTGTGTGCGTGTGTGTGTGTGTGTGTGTGTGTGTGTGTGCGCGTGTGTGTGTGTGTGTGTGTGCGTGCGTGCGTGTGTGTGTGTGTGTGTGTGTGTGTGTGTGTGTGTGTGTGTGCGCGTGTGTGTGTGTGTGTGTGTGCGTGCGTGCGTGCGTGTGTGTGTGTGTGTGTGTGCGTGTGCGTGTGCGTGTGTCCAGGCTGCCACTAGACTCCTGGATGAGATGTGTCACCTCAGAGCTCAGTCTCTGTCGCCGATGGAAACGTCGGAACACTTCAAAGTTCTGAAGCTGTTGGGAGAAGGATCGTACGGGAAGGTCATGCTGGCCGTACACAAGAAGAGAGGTGAGCTGCACAACACTGGCACTCAATACATTTTTATTCATATCGCCCTTCTTTTTTTTTTTTTAACCTTTATTTCTACAGGTAAATCCCATTGAGACCGAAGACTCTTTTGCAAGGGAGACCTGTTGCCATTCCCACGTTACCATTCACACACACACATTCATACACCGATAGCAGCAGGCTATAACTATCGACATTCACACGAGGCAAGGTGGGTGAAGTGTCTTGCCCAAGGACACAACAACTATGACACAGGTGGCAGGGCGGGGATCGAACCTCCAACCCTTTGCTCATCGGCCGACCCGCTCTACCACCTGAGCCACAGTTGCCCCCCCCCAAAAAAAAGTCGCTTTTCATACAAAAGTAGCTCAGAGTGCCTTACAGAGATCAAAAGCAACAGCAGGGAAATAGAAAAACAGCAAATGAAAAGAACCCAACCCTTCTCCCACCCCCACAGACATGCACAGAGACATACACGATCATACACACACTCACACATACGCACGCAGACACACGCTCACACACACTCACACATACACACTCATACACACACTCACACATACGCACGCAGGCACACACTCATACACATACACACTCATACACACACTCACACATACACACGCAGGCACACACTCATACACATACACACTCATACACACACTCACACATACACACGCAGACACACGCTCATACACACACTCACACATACGCACGCAGGCACACACTCATACACATACACACGCAGACACACACTCACACATACACACGCAGACACACACTCACACGTACTCACGCAGACACACGCAGACACGCAGACACACATACACACGCAGACACACATACACACGCAGACACACGCAGACACGCAGACACACATACACACGCAGATACACATACACACGCAGACACACGCTCACACATACACACGCAGACACACACTCACACATACACACGCAGACACACACTCACACATACACACGCAGACACACACTCACACATACACACGCAGACACACACTCACACATACACACGCAGACACACACTCACACATACACACGCAGACACACGCAGACACGCAGACACACATACCCACGCAGACACACATACACACGCAGACACGCAGACACACATACACACGCAGATACACATACACACGCAGACACACGCTCACACATACACACGCAGACACACGCAGACACACATACACACGTAGACACACAAACTCACAAACTCACATACTCACACAGACACACACTCACACATACACATGCAGACACACGCAGACACACATACACACGCAGACACACGCAGACACACATACACACGCAGACACACAAACTCACATACTCACACATACACTATGTGTCACTATAGAGACATGGACTGGCACTGAGGCCTGAGGCATGGAGGAAAGACAGTAGCAATAGCACTGCTGCATTTCAATTGATCCGTCAGGTATAAATAAAGGTTAAAAGCAATTAATAAATTAACATTTCAGCCAAGCACACCGACTCAAGAACAGTAATAATACATACAAGCACTGGTTCATTTTAGTTTGGGACACAGGTCTCCCTTGCAAAAGAGTCTTTGGACTCAATGGGATATACCTGTATAAATAAAGGTTAAAAAAAAAAAAAAAAAAAAAAAAAACACTAAAAATAGCAATTAAGTACATTTCAGTCAATACTTAAAAGGTGGAGTCAGTGATTCTAGAGACTGTTTGTTGTCAAAATCACTGTGTGCACCGCAAAACAAATCCAGTGTTAAAACATAACCTAGGCTTTGTAAACAGGTATGGATAGAATGTGGAAACAAACGGGTCCCAACATGGCTTAAAGGTGCAGTGTGTAATATGACATCATCAAGTAAGTTCTACAAAGTTCTAGAATGCAACGCTCCCTGGGTAACCCCACCCCTTTCGAATAATAACAGAAGCTACAGTGGCCTTCAAGGACAAGAACAATTCTACATTTTAAACAATGCACCTGATGACATTCCAACTATGACACTTCCAAAATGGCGGTGACAAGGCCTTGGTCCAAAGTATGGAGAAATATGGACATATATGAGACCCTTTCCAAGGAAAAAAAAATATACTTCTAAAAAAAAAAAAATCAGCTGTTATGCACTAAATTAAATGTACTTATGGATATTATAATTACTTTCTACAAAATCTGCTAGGAAATAAAACCCAACATTCTACTCACTGCAGGTTTAAATAACCTTCATCAATATGTATTTCTTGTACGGTCCAAATATGCCAAAAATATAATTCAATTTCTATTTCTCCTGTCCCATCCAGGCACCCCTATGGCCCTGAAGTTCTTCCCCAGGGAATGCACCTCTCTGCTGGCCTTCCTGAGGGAGTATAACCTCTCTCTGTCCTTCTGCACCCACCCGTCCCTGGCCCGGGCCCTGGGCATCGCATACTCCACTCCCACACACTACGTGTTCGCTCAGCAGGCCGGGCTGTTTGGAGATCTCTACGACGTCATTACTCCAGAGGTAGGTACACGTATTGAAACACAGCTATTCGTGGTACGAGTTAGTACAACACACACAGTTTGTTGTTCTCAAATTTCTAGATAGGTGGAATGCAAAAGTTAACGGTTGAATGTTAAAGTGACTATGAGGAACTCTCAGTTTTAGTTGATTCTAGCGCCCCCGGCTATGTCGCTTTAATAATGGTAATATGAACATGGGGAGGCAAAGTAACCTTTGATTTAACAGCGTTCATAAATACAGGACTTTCCGGTCTGCCTGCTATAAATGTTTAATCATGAGAGGAAGTAAGACAGTGTCCAGAAAAGGCACCTTTGTTTTGTATAAATAAAGGTGAAAGAAACATAATAAATTCCTTTCTTCCTCCCTAAAAATCCCCCCTCGACCACATACCAGCGCTGAAGTGACCTTCATGACAGCTCAAGAGTTTTTATTTGTTTGCTTGACATTTACCTTTAGTTTAAACAATGTTTTGAACCCTGTTAAGTAGAGTAAGAGATGTTAGTTGTTTATGTTATTGTGTCTTTTGTTTGTGTGTTCACTTTTACAGTTTGTGTACATTCCTCCTCTACGTTTTAGAAGAGGAGGAATGTAGGCTACAATAATCAGAGGAAAAATTTGAATGTTTCATAAACATTTAAACGTTCCTTGAAGTCTTTTAATAAATTAATACAAATCTTTTTTTTTAAAGATTTTTTTTGGCATTTTTATGCTTTATTGATAGTGCAGAGACAGAGTTGAAATGGGGCAGAGAGAGGGGAGTGACATGCAGAGAACGACCGCGGGCTGGAATCGAAACCGGGTCCGCTGCTGGCCGAGGCCCATGGGGGGGACGCCCTACCAACTGAGCTAAGGGCGCCCCCTAATACAAATCTTTTCATTGACAATATAACCCCCCCCCCCCCTTCCTCCAGGTTGGCGTGGAGGAGGACTGCTGCCAGCGTGTGGTGTCCCAGCTGTGTGGTGCTCTGTCTCACCTCCACTCCCTCGGCTTCGTCCACCGAGACGTCAAACCAGAAAACGTCTTTCTCTGTGATGCAGCCTGCAGATGGGTCAAACTGGGGGACTTTGGCATGGTCAGTATGGAAGCATAGATATATCACTGTTTACATTACAGTTTACAGAGCCTAGGTCAGTATGGAAGCATAGATATATCACTGTTTACTTTACAGTTTACAGAGCCTCGGTCAGTATATTAATATAAAAGACTTTGGCATGGTCAGTGTGGTAGCATAGATAACACTATTTATATTACAGTTTACAGAGCCTAGGTTGTGTATTAACATATACTGAATATATAGGAGACTTTGGCATGGTCAGTGTAAAAGCAGAGAATTTATAGAATCTTGGAGTGCTAGTCGGGTAGTATATCGGGATTTTTTTTTTTTTAATAAAATATGCAATGTAGTGCTTTTCTTAAACGTTTTCATCCTATGTATTAATGTGAGGGATAATGTAGAGCGAACGGGTCACTCACGAGAAATAAAGGCCGACAAGCTGAAGCAGGTTCACTTTGTAGGTCCCATCGATAGCATATTTTACATGTTTCTTTGTCGTGAAAAGTAACACATGATGAAAAAAAAAAAGAAATATATATATGAAATCTTCAACTATCAAGCCATATTCTATACACAAGTTGAAATACTCATACAGTAAATGACCCATGAAATCCCCCCCCCCCCCTCCCCCGACCCCTGACCCCCTCCTCAGGTGAAGTCCGCGGGCACGAGGGTCCCAGAGGTTTGGTTCAGTTCCCCTTACTGCACCCCCGAGTCTGGTGTCGCCCGGGGCAACAGGGACAGCTGGGCCAGCAAGTACGAAGCAAACAACAACAAAAACAGCAACCATGGCGACGACGCGAATGACAACGAAAAAGACCAAAAAAATAGTAACACAAATAATAAGAATAGTGACCGAATTTGGGTTTCTGTGGATCCAAGCACGGACAGCTGGGCCCTGGGGATACTAACATACGCTATGCTCACTGGCAGTCACCCTTGGGCCGAAACGGGCGCACAATGCCACGCGTACAAGAAATATCAGGAGTGGTTTGACAGTACAAAAAGCCCTGATCGTGATAATAGTGAAATAATAAATGACGAGGAAATGGATATGGATTTAATTGGGGAAGAAAATGAATGCGAGCAGACGACCAGTGTTGTTGAAGCAGCGCCACAGTTTGCGTGTTTCACCCCGCTAGCTTGCTCCTTCTTCCAGTTTCTGTTGGACCCGCGGCCCGAGTTTCGCGGCCGCCCGGAAGACGGGTTGAGGTTTGTGGGAGGGGAGTGGGTGATGGAGAGAGAGAGAGTAAGACTGGAGAAAGAGAGGAAGAAAAACAGGGGGATAGAAAGGCCCGTTAGGAAGATAAAGGATGGCAGAGGAGAGTGATTTTGGGAACTGATTTGTACTATAAAAAATAATAGGAAAAAATTTATTGGATTTATATAGCGCTTTTTTTCTAGGAACTTAAAGCTGGGGTGGAGGATTTGGGGAGAAAATGGCAGTTGGGATAGAGATTTTAATCCAAATACCTCAACCGCTCCACTTGTTCTCTTTGGTCCCTCCCCTATGGTCCCTCCCTGACACGCTCTACACCAACAAAGTCGTGCCAAAGTGAATGGACAGTCCCAACAGCCAATAAGAACAGAGAATCGGAGCCTCGCTCTGATTGGTCAAAGTGTACAGCTCATGTTAACTTTGACCAATCAGAAATCATATACCCCAGCTTTTTAGCACTTCACAGGGTTCCAGGTTCCAGTCATTCACACACAGTCATACTGGTGGTGGTAAACTACTAGCACTATTGCTCACTCTTTTATATGGGGAATATATATGATGTTTAAGTTTAAAGGTGTAGTCAGTGATTCTGGAGAATGCCTTTTTGTCAAAATCATTCAATATCTCCTTACGATCCACTACCTGTCTGAACTGTGTGCGGGATGTAAACAAAGAAATCAAAGAGGGCCCACCGTAGCTAGCAAAGCAATATGTCCGTTTACAGAGCCTAGGCTGTGTAAAACAAGCATTCTCCAGAACTTCTGACTCCACCTTTACATCCATTAAACCTTTCTGCGTTTTTTTTCCAAGATTTTCAAATCAGAGAATTTACATATTTTCTTAGATTTATGAGACTGTACATTTCTATCTTCTGCCCTGTTAACAAAACTTTTACTTACAATGTTTTACCTAAATCTTACAATAATATATATACAATAATATATTGTAAAAAATTAAGAGACCAGTCTGGATTTTTCTTAAATCTTCCTCCCTACATAACTTATTGAAAATGCTCCTAATGGCAAGAACTGTTTTAGAATTTGGTAGAAATGTTGTCAGTAGTTTATATTATAAAACCAAAATGTTCATTCTACTCAAACATATGCCTATAAATAGTGAAATGAGAGACACTGAACATTTGGAGGGGTCTCTTAATTTTTTCCAGAGCTGTATATGTCTAATTACATATATATGTTTTGCTACAGCACGAACTGTAACTTATCTATGCGATTCTAACAGCTGCAGCCCCTGGCGATCATCATTTGTGTTTCGTAGCCCGGCGCTGTAAGGCTATC
Organism: Hyperoplus immaculatus; assembly: GCA_949357725.1. Classification (NCBI taxonomy): domain Eukaryota; kingdom Metazoa; phylum Chordata; class Actinopteri; order Uranoscopiformes; family Ammodytidae; genus Hyperoplus; species Hyperoplus immaculatus. Next base: position 2,206,641 of record OX442367.1, on the reverse strand, counting down.
GTCCTGTCCTTGTAAAAAGATATTCTCCTTAGCGTATAGCTTCTATATTTGGGTCTAGACATTTGTGATTACATCAGAGGAAGAGCTATAAACTCTATATATAGACCGCAGCGGTGCCAAGTTTTCATCGCCATAAAATCTGTCTGCCAGATAACTGAGACACTTTCCATTCACACAGCTTTTCAACATGCTCCTATGAATAAAATGGTGGGTTTTGCAAATGTACGAATTATGAATCAAATATCAGAGCACTTTTAAAAGCACTTTTTATATGTATATTTACGAATGAAAAATTGTTTAATAGCACATGTGTAGCAATGTAAACAGAATTTGCAGTTTTAAGCTAACGTTACCTAACCTATTTATTTTCCATTGCCGTAGCACTTTGTACATAAATACAAAACTATAACGATTCTCTGATATGCTAATGGTAAATATGCACTGTATCAAATGTGTTCAAATGAGTGTATTAACATGGGTTTTAATGTTCAATATGACGTGATATTATTATATTATATTATTACCTGTCAAGTGCCATTGACAGAATGCGAGTGTTTAATGTAAAATACTGTAATAAATATGTATGTCATGGGGCCTACAATACTACGGACATTTGCTGTTTGATAAATATTATTCAAATGAAATAAAATAATTTTTCATGTAAAAGACTCCTTTTCTCTCTTTTTTTAACAGATTAAAGCTGCAGTGTGTAGAATTTTGGGTTTTATTTCCTAGCAGATTTTGTAGAAAGTAATTATAATATCCATAAGTACATTTAATTTAGTGCATAATAGCTGAAAAATATATTTTTAATTATTTTTTTTCCCTTTGAAAGGGTCTCATATATGTCTATATTTCTGCATATTTTGGACCAAGGCCTAGTGCCGTCATCTTGAAAGTGTCATAGTTGAAATGTCATTTGGTGCATTGTTTAAAATTTAGAATTGTTCCTGTCCTTGAAGGCCACTGTAGCTTCTGTTATTATTCTAAAGGGTTGGGGTTACCCAGGGAGCGTTGCATTCTAGAACTTTGTAGAACTTTCTTGATGATGTCACATTACACACTGCACCTTTAAATGTGCAGTGTGTAGAATCTATTGGTATTTTTCAGAACAGACTCGGTAGAAATGGGATATAATATTCATCAATATATTTTAATTAGTGTAAAATTGCTTGAATTTTTTTTTTTTTTATGACCTTGGAAATTTGAGTTTTATATTTACATGGAGCGGGGCGCTGAGGCCGCCAAGTTGCACCGCCATGTTTCTACAGTAGCTCAGAACGGACAAACTTAACGGCCTTACACATTTTTTTATATAGAGTGGGCGTCCTGGGGAAATGCACCTGTTGGAAGACCAAGAAGAAGA